>JAHWFP010014462.1:0-16786 GCA_023313725.1 Lithobius niger | reverse complement strand
GGGGGGCTCAGTCACAAATTCTTCTCCCCAACCCTATAAATTCTTGGTGTAAATTAATCTTTATTTGGTTTTTAATGCTGCACAAACCCTATGGTAGCTATACGTATTTATTTTTAAATAAAGCATACTCACGTGGTTAGACGACGAGGTGCGACCGTGACACAACTCCAAGAGTGTAAACAGAGAAAGAACCTAAACTTCTTGAACCAACAGACAGGTTAGACCACGTGATCCGCTATTTAACTTCCTTCGTCAAGATCAAGGATCAATTTGTAAAAAGGAGCCTACACGCTTGTTCTGTCCTAATGACTGTGATTGTGTTGCCATGACTACAAGGTTTTGTTTATCAGCCGCCACCTTCTCGTCTAGCGGTTCACGTCTCCAAGAATTCTAGGTTACTTGATTGGAGCCACATCGTGCAGTGCTTTTTTCATGCTACACCCCCTTAAAAAAATACGCCCTTTTCCCCACGCCGTTTTAAATGTTAATTACGATTGTTATTCCAGGAAAAAATCTAAACGCACTGGAGGTCGTTTGCTCTTTTGGAAATCCGATACCTTTAATCCTGTTTGCAACATTATTTTGATGCGTTTCTAAAAAGCAATTTCATTATGGCCTTTTAGAAAAATCAATGCTGCAGTTGTTTTATGGAAAAGGGCAACGTATTTATCCTCACCATCGTGAAATACGGCTCAGCTCTGGTTGCTGTTAAAGTACCAAATCTATAGCGGCCGCCATGCAACAATGCTGGAATTGAACAAAGACTTTTTTTTAGATGGAAGTCTGACAATTGAACTTGGCGGGCAGACCACTAGCGTGGTCCTCGATAAAATGCTATACGCAACGGGCTTTTAAACGTCTTTTTTGTATTTAAGCGTTAAACGGTAATATTAGTATAAATTAAATTGGATGTAAGCCATCAGCAGAAATCATACACCAAGCCACCTTTACACACTTACGTTTCATGCAAGTGATGTGATCCGATTCGAACTGGTCACCACCAAATTACTACCATACTGACTTTACCTACATGGCTACTTGTCCACTAGCATAAAGATAACTCACTGAACCAGTTATTACTGTAAGTGTAATTAATTTTTATAAAGATCGATTACTGCAAAAACTGTAAATCACTTTATTTGCCCTTTATTATTGTAATTCAAATAATAAAGGATAAATAAAAACACAGTTGAATTAGGTTACCGGGTCAGCCAGGTCTCCGTGTCATTCCAGGTCAATTTTTCAACCCGCGGTAACAAACCTGACCACAACAAAGTCCCCAAATTGAAATGAAGAGTATATTTTTATTGCAAATATTTAAAACAGTTTTTAAAGAAGGTATTTCTGGTTTCCTTTTCAGTGATAAATTCTGAAAACATTTTCTCTGCGGAAAGTTGTATTACTGCTAGCGTGGTAGGACACGGTGATTTTTACAAATTCCGATGAAAACGTGGTCCTCGGTAAACCAATTTTCGGGTCACAGGGTCATAGGAGAAAAAATGATCCGATCAAATTCTGAACAAAATGTCAGGTTCCATATAAATAGTTTGGCTTGCAATGTAAGAAACGATTATGTTCGGTCTGTGTTTAAACAGTAACCATTTGGAAATATGAGAATGGTTGATGTTGATGTGTCCATTTAAGGTCATTTAATGCCCATTTAATGTCCATTTAATGACCATTTTAATCAGGTTGGTGTAGATGGTAACCATTTGAAAATGTGAGAATGGTTGATGTTGATGTGTCCATTTAAGGTCATCACAAGATTTTCTTCTGTACTTGCGTTCTACAGCTGTGGTGTGAATATGGAAGTGTTAGGGAACGGTGAACCACTGCCAAAAAAAAATGAAAACGCACTGTTGGCGACTTGACTCATTACACCAGTGTTTCCACTGAAATACGGAAATAAATGTTATTGAGTTTTCCAGGTTTTCCAGAGTAGTTGAAGGTCAATTTCCAGGCTGCTTGCCGTATTTTAGGAAGGATTTTTTTTGCACAAATTTTATCTGTTTTATTTATTTATAGAGCAGCGTCATGTGACGTCATTTTAACTAGGAGACACCATTTGGAGGTAATAGCTACAAGGTGCACTAGATTAAAATGTAACGGAAAACTACGGCACTTCTATAGTCAAGGCAGTGCTTTGAGAGCGGATTTTCTAGGCTTAAACGAACGTTGTTTTCTCCAGCAACAAAAATCGCGCGTTATAGGCTTAAGAAATCCAGTCTAATAGCATTGGCTTCAATAAGACGATCTTCCTTTCTCCCTCCAGTGCTCCTTGCAGCTAATCCAGTTACTGGCTCCACCATAGAGTTATACACAATAATGTACGTCGTGTCACTGCCCTATAGGGTTTTGATACGTATTTTACGTGTTTATTCATGGCAAAAAGTAGCAGGATTTAAAGGCGGGTTGCCACCAAACGAAAGCGCATCTAACGCCATCGAGCGCCATCTATTTCTATCTAGCGCATGCTCGGAGCAAGCAAGGGAATTCACAAAGAAATATCTTTCAACACAACAAACATGCCACGTGCCTCCGTAATTATTGAGTAAAAATTTGACACGTCCTCGTGCACCTGAAAGCAAGCTATAAAGGTTAACGATATTAATGCCACTAGATGGCACCACGGTAGAATATAAAGAAAATACCCTGGCGCCATCTAGTGGCATTAATATCGTTAATCTTTACAGCATGCTCCCAGGTATACACGAGGACGCCCCAAATTTTTGCTCAATAATTTAGGAATAAACATGGCTTGTTTGTTGGGCTTAACATGTATTGCTTTGTGCATTTCTTTGCTTGCTGCGAGAATGATCTCGATAGGGCTAGATACTGCAGACTCTAATTTGGTGGCAACCCACGTTTAATGAACTTTTATGTATCAAATCTCTTTGAGGAAACATGGTTCCTCAATTGGGAAACACTATATTTATAGAGAAGTGACACGACGTAGTATTATTGTATATAAATAACTCTATGCTGGAGCCTTAATGAGTATCGTCAAGGGGCACTGCAGAGAGATGCAGAAGGGCGTCATACTGAAGCCGATGCTGTTAAGAGTGATTTCTTAGACCTAAAACGCGCGATTTTTGTTGTTGGAGAAAAAAAACGTTATTTTAAGCTTAAGAAATCCGCTTTTCCGTTGTTTTTCCTTCCATTTTTATGTAGTGCATCTTGTAGTTATGCCCTCCAAAACCCATACTGGTGCCAATATGGCGGCAAATGTCACTGCTCTATATTAATTGAAAAATACTTTATTTAGTCTTTATTTAAGCCTTACACTCTGAAGGTGATGTTTACTGAGGGTACACATCAATGTGTACCTGCTCAGCTTACACACGAACTGTGTACAGGGAGTACGTAATTTGTGTACTAGTAGTACCCAGGCTGTGACGAGAATGTGTACTGCCGCTGCACAGACTGTGGACTGCTATTCCACAACTCCTGTGCAGGCTGACCAGGTTCACATTGATGTGTACTCTCATACACATCGTCTTCAGAGTGTACTTTGTTTTTTCCCTCCGAGTTTCCCATGTTTTCCAGAGTTCTTGAAGGTGAATTTCCAGAGTATTGACTGTATTTTAGGAAAGATTTTTTTTCACATCTCAGTCCTCAGGATAATTACAGTTTTACAGGGGATCGAAATTCCCCTTAATATACTTCTTGCCCCTTACGTCTTTTAAATGTTCAAAATGGAGCTATTTTTATTTAATTTATTTTATTTTATGTTCAGTGTAGTATAGCAAAAATACATTTTATTAGGCCCCCTAATTATTATTAAGACGATTTGTTGATAAGAAACTTTTGTATTGATTGAGAATAATGGTTCCAAAGTTAACCGACAAATTCAAATTATAAACGAAAAACTATTTTTCACTTATAGTGACACATAACCATTCTAAAATTATTTACATCAGGAAAAAAATCCATTTTATTTTCAGAAACACTGAACCCCTGAAGGAGCTTGGTAGTCTCTCACACTACCCTGCTTAACATAAAATTTACCGAATACGCTTTACAGTCCTCGACTAGATCAACCTCTGCAGACAAAGGCCGAGATCTGCTGCCGCTCCGCTATGATGACCACAAATGATGAGAAATTCTCTATATGAAAATGCCCCGCGAGTTATTGGAAATTATCTAATTATTTTGAGGACCCGGGTTTTGGTCCGTTAAAGACGTCGGATTGGGTCGCCCGGGAACCCAAGGCAGGCCCCCACTACAAGAGGCCCCTGTTTTAAAAACAAATTTTTTTCTAGAAAAATTTGAAATTAATTTGCATGAAAATCGCATCTCTAAGTTACAGGAAAACGGTTCAAATTCATATTGATTTTCTTTAAAAGACGCTAGTATACACAGCTCCACTCCGGAACCCTTCTTCCCCTCCAACTCCAGGCGGTTATTGTTTCAATTGAAACATTAAAAAAAAATGAAAAGAATTCGTGCGAAAACTGTCTCTCCTTGCTGGAAAGCGTTTGAAATTCACGCTGATTTCTTTCGAACACAAGGCTCTGCCATGGACCCGACCCCCCGCCCGCTAAGGAGGCCCTTGTTTTAAAAAAAATTTACATTTGAAATAAATTCCTGTGAAAATTGCATATTTATGTTGCAGCAAAAGTTTCAAATTCAGATTTCCAAAAAATACCTTTTACCTTGCAGTTGTTTCCTTCGCCCACTCCTCACCCCCTTACTCGGAAGATGGCCCGAGGGCCCTGTAGTACATTCCCGGGTAGGCCTTACCCATCCCAATCCGACCATGTCCGTGAAACTCGTTGGCAGGCCCTTGCGACATTATGTATGATTACAGGAATGTGCACAGGCTCCCGAGAAGGTGCGGGCAAGTTACTTTTTTCGGTTTTTCGTTTATATTTTTGGTGGAGTTTTCACCTATTTTTACCCCTCATTGCACTTTTGGGGAATTTTTAACCTTTTCTGCCCCTCTTTTTACCACTTCCTTTGCCACATTGGCCCTTTTACACCACCGCTCCAGCAAATGTTGGCCATTATTTTTTTTTTTAAGAAAAAGGGCACTTTTCATGAGGGCAAGGACTGGTGCCCCCTCCGCCCCATGTGTGTGCACGTCCCTGTGTGAGTATATCATTACTGATAAAAATGCTGCATTTGTTAACTCACTAATATATTATAATATTATTTTTTAGCTGTGTAAAGACTTATTTTGAACTGGAAATCAAACGTCTTTATTTATTTTTTTTTTCTCTTGTTCTTTTTTGTTCATGCACAGACAAGTTAGTAAAACAGCGTTACCGATATTTCAAAATTACGATTCACCGTTGTGTTGCCATCTTCTCTTGAGAGGTATCATATTCTAAAATTTTGCCAATCCACCATCGTTATTTAGCTAGTTACCAAAAATTGAAAACAAAATACATCTGTATTGCTTTGCATCTTCGAAGTTAGTTAAGAATGCAGTACAGTTTTCTAAATTGCGTATTATCAGGTACGGCATAAAGGAGGTCCTAGAGGGCACGTCAGAGTGTACACAATAGAATAAAATCATGGAATAGAACATGTTGGCCAATAAGCTTAGAGCTCTTTGAAGGCCCAAGCGGTAGATGTTAAGTGGAACATCAGTAGAGTTGTTTTTTGCCGCATGAGGGAGGAAACCGGAGAACCCGGAGGCAACCCTCGTGCAACAGGCGGGAAACAACTGGTGAAAAAACCCGTACATACACACTTCTCCTTCCCAGGATCAAACCCGAGTCTGTAAGAAGCCAGAGGGGTACAGTTGGGACCAACACGTGCATGAAATCTGACGCCCCAACCAAGGTTATCTACAGCACTGACCGGATCTTGAATGAAAAATAGCATTACGAGACTGGGTTGGCAATATGGGCGCCGAAGTGCCGCTGATGCGATTGATTTGTCGCATTTTGTCAACCGAGGGCGACACCCTCCGTACAAACTGCCAACGAACGTGTTGCTTTTTTTTTTTTTAACGCAGTGAAATAGCTTAACTGCGGCTGAGTGATATTTTTAAACACCATTTAAAAATACTTTTATAAATAATAAAAAATTTGCCACCAAAATCTACGTAAAAATTTTAATTATTATTTCGCAAACCGCCACTAGCCGCCAGTAGATGTCGCGTCGCACCGTACAAAGTTGCTATACCTCGAAGAACAGACCTCGACGAAATGAACCAGACGTGGCAGCCATTTTGTCTACCCCCACCCCTAATATCGTTGTAGTGCGGGCCAGTTAGTTTAGTTGCTCGCACCCTAAGGTTACCTGTGCACCCACTAATATTACCAAAATGTTCCATTTCTCATTTTGGGTCACGGCCCCATTCGGACAGTTGCAAACAAGTTTGAAAACTAGTTTTTATTTGAAATATGCTGTATAGGTTTTAACCCTAATAAAATAGGTGCAAAAAAAATTTCAGCCGTGCTACGATTAGTGCATAGGTGTATGCGGCAACTTCGCGTGATGAAGCGTTGGTTCCTGTTGAAGTGGGGAAGACGTCGCTTCTTCAGGCCAAGGCCGACTGGAGTAGATCTCGTGGATCAATGCCCGTTCAAACACAAACGATGCCTTTAGTACTGATTTGGTAATTAAGAATTTGGTGATGTTGAATTTACCTGGCCCGAATCTAGGAAACAAAATTTACAACATTAACACTCGTGTCCTATGGACGTGTATGAATTTCGTATTCTCCTGGTGTAAGTAATACTGTACTGTGCACTGGGTGTAGATGCTGTGCACTGTGTTGTAATGTCACTGTGTCCTAGCGCAGCCTCCATTTAGGACACAAACTGTGTACTGGCCATAAACAGTGTGTGTACTGGTCGTGTCCAGAGTGTGCATGGTTACTGCACAACTCATGTGGAGCTTGAGCTGGTACACAGTGAACTATACTGTTACTAGACAGTATCCTCAGAATTTACGTAACCAAAGCATTTCGTAGATGTTTTTAATTTCAATTTTATATACAATTGTTCAGATGCCAAATGAAGAATAAGGCAATGGCGAAATTGGATACCTTTCAAACTCCTAGGTTGTCACAGCACCTATACAATACAACACAATTTCAGTATATCGGCAATACTTTTTTTTTTAAGCCGCTAAAAATTAATTAAGTGGTTCTTGGGAGTGCTGCTGAAAAAAAATTGATGCGAGCAGGCCTATCTAAAATTTGCATTTTTTTTTACGTTTATTTATGCATTCGTGATTTTTCAGATGCGGGCGATAGCCTTTTTTTTTTCAAACAAAACGAAATCGGTAGCTTATATTTTGTTGTGGAGTACAAAAATATCTATGGTTTAACGCCAGGATCAGCGTGCAATAGTTGCAAATTTGATAAAAGTCATTCTTTAGATGTATGTTTTTAGTTGTTGCATGCCTCTGAAGGAGCCTTAGATTCGTTTCGAGGCGATCGAGTAATTGGAGCGGAGAGATGCTAAGGTCATCAGCTCCAGGAAATATTTGGTGAAAGTGCTGATGGGTGATCGGAAATTTTTTTTAGACAATGTCTTAATAATAAGGTTTCATGCGTTAAGAAAAAATCCATGCGTGCGCTCCCGCGAACCACTTAATTTTTAGCGACCTAACTTATCTGCGCTTCACTCTTATATTACTGCGTACATTTTTATCGCATTTTTCATTACACAAACTTAAACCAGCATTCTTGAATGCCGATAGACTCATTTTACTTGGCTCACTTTAAAGCAATCACAGGTACACTTAAGCCAAGTAAATAGCCGATTGTGCTGTTCCAGAATTGCCTGATGAAGATTGTGGAACTTCCACCGAGTTTCAGAATGCCCACACATTGCTGGTTTTCGAGCAATCACCCTCCGAGTGTAATTCACACTCATCAACACATTGTGGACTCGCCACCTTATCAAAAGCGTACGTATCACTTTTTGTTTTGATTAAAGCAGTATGCTGATTTGAAGCAACTTCACCGATATGTAGTGAAAAACACACACTAAAGGATAAATCATTTGTTAGCTCGCTTTAAGATCACCTTCAGTGTAATTTTGAAAGCAATGCTTGTGCTTTTTTTATATAAAGTTTCAAATGCCATACTCCATACTCCATACAAATGCCCCTACAACATTTTATTGCACAAAAAAAGGACCAAAATTGTACATAAGATGGAAATAACAAAATTTCTACATTTTTTTTTCAGTTCAGTTCAAATATTTGGTGAAGTGCTAAAAATCAGTATAGAAAAATTCTTTAAAAGTCGGTCTTTGGCCTCTTCTCAACCCATGCTTTAATTTGAGGAATGGAGTGAACGTAGTCGACGAGCTTTGCGATCAAAGGGTATTTATCGCAGACGCCAGGTTGGCGGTTGCGGAGTTCACCAGCAGCGCATGCGAAGGCTAAGTCTATATATGTCAACTGTAAAAAATAAAATGTAAATGAAAGTTAAACGATAATAATGACCCACGAATAAAACAATGATCTTCGTAATAGATCACGAATATTGTCCAAAATATTATAATTCCCTACAGATAAAAAGTCTTTACATCTTGAATGTTTATTGTTATTCTTAAGTAGGTTATTTTGTGTGGCACTACAAACACAATTTAAGTATTGCTATGTCTCCAAGTACTGTATTGTAGCTCAAACAAGTTTTTTGTTTAAAAAAACTTTGAGAATTTGTTAAACAATAAAACTATTATTAAAAATCAATCTTAAGGTAAGTTATCGTACGGTCCCTAATTTTCTTAATGCTAAAAACGCGCAGCGATATATCCCATATCGCCACACTAAAGTGTGGCGATATGGGATATCACCACACTAAACTGTGGCGATATTGGATATCACCACACTAAAGTGTAGCGATATGGAAGCCATGCTCAGGGAAATAGCGATATGGCATTGCCAACACTTTCATAAGCTATAATTCCTTAATAAAACCATGCGAGAATTAATTTTATTTTTTCAAATGTTAACCTACGTTCCTTGTTCGAAAAATAATTGAAACCCATGTTCTTTTATTAAGCAACAACTTAAGTTAAAAGTAAATTAATTCTCGCATGGCTTTATTAAGCAGTTCTACATTTCGAAATCTAGACAAGAAAATTAAATACTTTAAATGCTTACTATTATCCCCCCCCCCCCTAAAAAAAAAAACAGCTGGCAACTGCTGTAAATCACAAATCTAACGAACTTGCGTCGGTCTTTCGAAAACACCAACTGACATAACGTAAACGAAATATACATGAATTTCATCCGTAAAAATTAAGCGTTACGCTATTTCCCTCCTTTTCCCCGAAAATTACACCTACAACGTCCCTAACTGCCCACATAGTTCACAAGAATACGTTACCGCTGAATTGTCCGTATTACGTCCCTAGTGACCGAACCTTTCCTTTTCGGTCGTACAAATCCACAGCCTTCAGTTTTCTATCAGAGAATGACTTAACGCGTAGACCCCCGCTCAGAAAGCACATTATGCAAATTAAAGAAAGACGACACATTACGTAAAATGAGATCATTAAAAAAAAATCAAAAACACTTTTTAGGTTAACCTAGAGTGAAAGACGTAATTTTTCATGATGAAGTTTACGTAATGTGCAACATCAGTCCAATGACTTTAAAAAACAAAACGCGTTTCTCCTAAACCTTTTTTTAAAAGAAAATCTCTGCCTCTAGACACACACCCCTGCTAACCCCCGTCTCGCTCAAATGGTATCGGCCGCAAACCAGACTGCATCGAAACAAAATTATGCAAACGTGGCGACACAAAATTTGTATATACAACAGACCTTGCAATTCATTTGCGGAGGCAAACTTTCCATTTGCCCCAAATTTTTATTTTTATTTCGAAAGTTAGGGACCGTACGATAAATTAGTTATAGTAGCCGTGGCGAAATGTATGGGATTTATGACCCGATGGGCGATATCCCTCACATGGCCAATCCGCTCGAACTACGTCGCGATGACATCCTCGGCTACGCCTCGGACGTCATCTTGACGTAGTTCTCGCGGATTGGCCATGTTCGGGATATCGCCCATCGGGTGATAAATCCCATACAGTTCGTCAGGGGTACTATAACTATTACATAAAGCGTAGACAATGACTTAATAAATCATAATAATAGAGTAATTTATGTAAAATAATGTATGAATTTATGTAACTTGATATAATATAATGAATGAAACTATCTTGAGTAACATAATCATTGTATACACGGTGAGGCAAAAATCTGGTCACAGGCAAATAACTGCCGTTATAGTGGTCCTATGTTAATTCTGAAGACATATTTGTAATAAAAGTCAGGTATGGCGAAGCCAATGAAGATATTTTCAATGACCTTGAAAACAGCATTCAAGGTCAACCGCATTATATCTTTCAAACGGGGCAAGATACAGCACAAAAGTGAATTACAAAGTTGTACGCGAGCATTAAACATGACAAACTGCGAAAACAGATTGAAAATCGGAGCATAATTACAATAGTTACGAAGAAAACAAATTAGCAACAAAGTCTTCCATGAACGTTTTAACTGTCGTGCAGTGAAGTTTAGGGGTTTCCTCTGCAGTCGAGTGCACATATGTGATTTAGAGTGTTTCCTGCGCAAATCAACGCAAGTGAACGAGTGCAGTTCAGGCGGCAATAAAAGAAAACAACGTATGATACGGACTAGTCTAAAGTATTGAGCCATCATTCACAACACAGAAAATCACGTTCGGTATGTGATTGTTTTCTGATTTTACATTTATTATTTTCCGGCACTAATGCCCGTTTGAGTGACACCCAGCTCGGTCACAACAATCGAATGCCCACACTTCATTTCCAAAGGCAGAAGAACATTTTTTTTCTGGGGGGGGGGGGGGGAAAAAAAAAATACCCCCCTCCTCCCCCCCCCCCCCCTACTACCAGAAAACGTACAACCGCTTTATTTACGATTATTTTTCTTGTTTTGTGAAATGTATGGAATCATAAAGAAAAAAAATCATTTGAAGTAAACGGCGAATAAATAGATTTTTTTTTCAAAGATTTTTCGCCTCGTTCTTTGGCGCACTTTCGTTCCTGGCCCACTCAGCTTCCACCCCCCCGCCCCCCCCCCCCCCCAAGTTATTTCCGCCGCCATGTCTTCCAGTCGGTAAGGAAAATCGGAAACAAGCCAACAGCGAAAAACATACACTAGAAATGACGTGGTTCAGTAAGCCACCTTTATGCACTTACGTTTCGTCGGAGTGGCATGACCCGGATTCGAACCGGCTACCCAGTTCGCCCCCAGATCACATGCATAGCGCCTTAGTCGCTATGGCCACATCCTCAACTGGCAATTATTTATTTTATTCCAGTCGGTAACATGGCCGTTCGAATAATGCTACAATTGCTCGAATAATGCTACAAGGCTAATTGTAGCATTATTCGAACGTATATGCTACCGACTGGAAAACATGGCGTAAATAACTGGCGGGGGATGGGGGGATGAGAGTGACACCGATTCCACCACCCCCAGAAAAAATGTTTTGCCGTGCGTATTGGCGATTTGTTGCGGCTGGGCTGGACATCACTCAAAGGGGCATTAGTGCCGGAAAAAAATAGTAAATGTAAAATCAAAAAGTAATCACATACCGAACATGACTTTCTGTGTTGTAAATAATGGCTCAATACAGTCTTTAGGCCTAATCCGTATCATGCGTTGTTTTCTTTTATTGCAGCCTGAGCTGCACTCGTTCACTTGCATTGATTGGCGCAGGAAAGACTGACCACACACGTCGTGCACTCGCTTGTAGAGGCAGCCCCTAAGTAAAGCTTCACTGCAACGCAGTTCCAACGTTCATGGAAGACTTTGTTGCTAATTTGTTTTCTTCGTAACTATTGTAATTATGCTCCGATTTTCAATCTGTTTTCGCAGTTTGTCATGTTTAATGCTCGCGTACAACTTTGTAATTCACTTTTGTGCTGTATCTTGCGCCGTTTGGAAGATAGACTGCAGATGACCTTGAATGCTGTTTTCAAGGTCATTGAAAATATCTTCATTGCCTTCCCCATATCTGACTTACATTACAAATATGTCTTCAGAATTAACATAGGACCATTATATCAGCAGTTATTTGCGTGTGACCAGACTTTTGCCTCACCCTGTATATGTAGCAGCGTGGCCAGTGAGGGCGTCAAATGTAATGATAAAACAAATGTTGAATATGAATATGATGTATTGTATCTCATGCAAGCTTTGAAAAAAGCTTTGAGGATTGCAAATTGTAAAAAATTGTAATTTATAATCGAATTATTTATTATAACTACAAAAAAAACTTTCTGGTTACCATTTTTGGTTTTTATGCGGGTTGGGAATTCCATCAAAATAGATATTCTTACTATGATTAAGATTGGTTTAAATACTGCAACCTATTTAGTTATACCAGAAATCGGAATATAAGATTTTCAGCAGGCATAAATCAATTAAGTCTGGCATTTTTAACTTTTATTGCCAATTTATAATTTTAACTTCTCAATGGGAAGGCAGATCCATGATGGGAAAAACTTTATACCACCAGTGATTATGTGATAAATTATGTAGTAGATATCCGTGAGTCGTTGTCGATTTAACGGTTATAATTACTCGCGAGCGAGAAACGGCTAGTCCACTATCGAGGGGGTGGAGGGAGTCACGAATGGGCGAAGCCCACGAGTGACTCCCTCCAGCCCCGACATAATGGACTAGCCGTTCGAGCTCAACAGCAATTTTAACCGTTAAATCGACAACGGCTCACGGATATGTATTTTAATGCTAAGGTGTGACGTCGAGCCAACATATAGTTATTTGAGATTAAAAAAAAATTTATTTAAAAATTTTATTTGTGAAACATGACGTAAATTCCTGAACTCAAACTTCCGGTTTAAACTTCCTGTCTGCGAACTTCTCACGTACGCGAGGACGTCCCTATATCCAGTCCCAGTCACCGACGTTTGTGTTTAAGGTAAAACCATATTTTTTTTCTACTTTATTAGTTTAAATAAGATATAGCGTATAAAATGCACTATTCGCTTGAGTCTCGTAGGTTTTTAGGTGTGTTTTAGAAGGTGTCAGTAGGCTAGTTTTCGTACCGTCGGAACGAAAGGTTGTCGGATTCGGCTATTCATTCATGGATGGGGGTGGGGAGGGGGCTAGCATCGTACGCGAGGTTTTTTTTTTTCGTGTTAGTGCGGAAAATGTCGCCAGGTTACAAATGTGCCGTTCGCTTGAGTATCGTATGTTTTTAGGTGTATTTAGGTGTGTTTACAAGTGTCGGTAGCCTAGTTTTAGTACTGTCGGAGCGAAAGGTTGGCGGATTGGGCCATTCTTACATGGGTGGGGTTCTAGCATAGTAGCCTACGCGAGTTTTTTTTTTTTCGTGTTAGTACGATAAATGTCGCAGGTTGCAAATGTGCCTATTTATGTCGGTTGAATTTGTGTTGTGTACGGTAGTTTTGCAAAGTATGTCACGTGGTAGAGCATTGGTTGTGTAGAGCACGGAAAAAGTGTTAGATTATCCAAAAAAGTGTGGGTTATCAAAATTAACCCACGGTCACGTGTGTGGGTTTTCAGATTAACCGTATATAACGGCTACACTTTTAGCATGGGGATGTGTTGGCGTGACGTCACCACCGTGCATTAATGTCTTATAAACACTTTCTCCTTAGCATTATGTGTAAGCAACGAACAAGTGTGCAAGAATTTATGAATGGATTTAATTTCTTTTATAGTTTAGTTTCTGGACCACAATCGTCTTTTACTTACCCCATCTCCAACGAAGTGTTTGCCACCGTTTTCTTTAAGGAAGTGTTCAAGTTTTTCTAAGAGTAGGGGAAGGGTTTCTGTGAAGAAGGTTTTTGTTAGTTCAGCCTGTAAAAAAAATGGGAACAAATAAATATTCCTTCAAGACAAACCAAACAACTAGTCAAGACTCAGAACCTGAAACTAACTCTATAATGATCATAACCCCACAAATGAAGCATGGCTTTCTGACATCTCCTCCTGAACGAGTGTATTTCCCACACCCTAACTTTGATTTCTGTTTCCCATTTTGTATTGCTCAATTGGTATTTTGCCAGCCTGGCTCTTTCCCCTTTTACTTTTATTCCGGCGTGAAAACCAATGAGAACTAAAATTTCGGAGAATGTGAAGACACCAGAGCCGCAAGACAGTTTAATTTGGACAATTGAGCAAATATATGTTTTGGACCCTACGCAATCTGATGCAGTTACGTTGATAAACAGGTTCAAATTAGAACGTCAGTAAAAGTTTTATAAAACGAATGAGGTATTATAATAAGGGGAGGGGAAAATACGGGAGTGCGAACCGGGAAACGTCATCGCAGGTCGTCAAGAAAACGTCCGGAATGGGCCAGGATAGATCCCACAGCCTCTGAAGAAAGGGCATTAGTGTCTCACACTGCACTGACCAATACTGACCCTTGGAGATTTAAATCAGGATTCCCTGTCAAGTCACCAACCATATCAACTTCTTCAGACAACAGACTGAGCCACTGTTTAGCCACGATGACCAGATGACCTCCCTAAATGTATTAGGTCGCTAAAAATTAATTAAGTGGTTCTTGGGAGCGGTACTGAAAAAAATTGATGCGGGCGAGTAGTGTATGGTACTATTTTAGCACCTTAGTATGGAGTTGTGTACGGCTCCTAACAGAAATCAATACTAAACTTCGGTGTACAAACCTCTTCCGTAACTAATTCAGTGCTATTTGAGATTTCAGCCTGTAACAGTTCCAATGCAATTCGTGTTTGAAGATTTCAAATTTTCTCCGTAACAGATTTCAATGCTGAGGGGAAAGCCCAGCATGACGTTGTTGTGTGCAGATTAGTATTAGAGTATGGAGATGTTGTGCGCGCGATAGCATGGGCTAACTCTCCCTAATGCTAGAAGATTTCAATGCATGACGTTGTTGTGTGCAGATTAATATTGGAGTATGGAGTTGTTGTGCGCACGCTACCATGGGCTAACTCTTCCTAATGCTAGAAGATTTCAATGCATGACGTTGTTGTGTACAGATTAGTATTGGAGTATGGAGTTGTTGTGCGCACGCTAGCATGGGCTAACTGATTCAATGCTATTTGAGATTTCAGTCTGTAACAGTTCCAATGCAATTCGTGTTTGAAGATTTCAAATTTTCTCCGTAACAGATTTCAATGCTGAGGGGAAGCCTCGCGTACGAAGTGTGCCTGTGCTGGAGGAGGGAAAGAGAGGCATGGAGCGAGCGCTTGACTATAGTTTTAAAGATATTTTGCTGCGTCCAACTGTTGTCAAACAAAATTGACTATAAGGAAAGACAATCTGTTGATACTATAACGCTTTTTTAATATACATTGTCTTCATCTTCGTCTGTACTTTGGCTGAAAGAGAAAAACCTTTTATATTGACGATAGTTCTGTCTTGATCCTGACAGAGAAAGCTTTTGACGGTTTATTTGCTCGATAGTTAGTAACACTTTCAATGTTGAAATACTTTGAACACTTTGATGTCCTGAAAGAGAAAGCTTTTGGTGGTTCATTTGAACGATAGTTTTGTCTTGGTTTGTTTGCACCATCATGTTTGATGATCGTGATATAAGGCTTTTTTATATCGATTTGTGTGCTGGTTACCTCTATGGGAGTTTGTTTTTGAGAATGGTATTATGGAGGCTTTAGAAGCCTACGGGAAGGTTTTGTAGGAAGGTTTTTGCATGTTTGGTGATCGTGATATAAGGTGGTTTTCTTACCCCATTTTTGCAGCCGTCACCTACTATTCTCTATGGGAGGGTTTGACAGTTTGTTTTTGAGAAAGGCATTATGGCAAAAAGTCTCTTTGTTGAAGGGTTATGGTTATGGGTAGCAGCGCGAGGGCTGGAGGGTGCCCTGCGTACGTGAAGGGGGTTACTGGGTGGTCTGAAAGAGAAAAAACTTGGTGGGGGATCATTTTATTGTTTCTTGTTCTTCATCTGTACTTTGACTTTGGACCATACCTACCTTGTTTTGTTGAGAGTAGACGGTTTAGAAGGCTTAAAAAAGTGGTGGCTATGTGATGGGGTTTTTAGTACGATGCGTATGGCTAGGCTTCATCTGTTCTCTCTGAAAGAGAAAAAACCTTCTGGCTTGACTGAAAGAGAAAAACCTTATTTTATTGACGATAGTTCTGTCTTCATCCTGAAAGAGAAAGCTTTTGGAGGTTCGATAGTTATATTTTGTTTTTTAGTATTACAATATCGTATGCATTGGCTAGTCATCATCAGCACTTTTTTGACTGATGGGCAATGTAGTGCACACTTTAGTATGCCAATATGAGATGTTGCGCACACTTTAGCATTGTGGGTAGGGGGGGAGGTTTTGTATGGGAATGTTTTGTACACATTAGTATTGAGTTAACTATGGGTTGGCTTTGTATGGAGTGTTGTGTACATTTTAGTTTTGGTTTGCGGGCCAAGGCTGGCTATATCACCAATTTGCGAAGTTGTATCTAACTCGCTCCTTCTTCTCGACGATGGGCTAAGGCTGGCAACGCTATCAATTTGGGACGCATGATCCGACTCTCCTTCCACATCCGAACCGAGTTCGCTTGGCGACGCAGGACTGTAATCCATGCTGCTGAGTTGTAATAAACGAACTGAATAGATATTCCTTTCTCTCACTCGTACGTAGGCTAAATAATAAAAAGAAAAACAAAAGATATTCCAAGGGCCTACTATTCTCTATGGGAGGGTTTGACAGTTTGTTTTTGAGAATGGTTGGCTGTCGAACAAAATTGCCTATGAGGAAGACAAAAGGAGATAGCCACGAAGATTGTTAGTTTATACTGTGTACAAAAGTATGGAGGTA
>JAHWFP010014461.1:0-35211 GCA_023313725.1 Lithobius niger | reverse complement strand
AAAAAAAAAAATGAGTAAGCTTATTGCATTCCTGTGCTGCAGCTGGAACTTTCTTCACACAGATAAAGAAAAGATAAATTCCTTACACGGAATTATAATACAATTGTGTTACCATAAATCACCAAGTTAATGTCCCTGGACGTTTACACCTTTTTACAGCTTCTAGGAATGGGGGGCCGTAACATGATTTTTAAAAAGAAATGACCAATATCAAGAAACAAGAATACAACTGTGACCTCTGAAGCATGGTTTTGTGTGGTGTGTGTAATTCATGTAGTGTTGTTAAAAATTTGCAGGCAAAGGCTATAAACGATTTTTTGTGCGGCGGGAGGGAGGGTAAGTAAAAAACAATGGCAGAATTAAATGTTAATTAAAACAATGGTAGTTAAACACAATGGCAGCAAACAGGCGATAACCAGCGACGACGCATGTGGCGTTTGATTTTTGGCCAGTGGTAGCTGCGCACACGTATAGGAATTGGGACAGCAGCTGCTGACACTAATAAACGAATACACTCAGAACGAAACCACATATTTATTTATTATTGTAGCGGCGCTAACTGCCTGTTAAAGGTGCTGTCAGTCTAGCACCGACATCTGGTGTACTCTTCCAGCGTTGTTAAAGTAGTAAGTTAGTAACGGTAACTGTTTCAACTTTTGCGTAAAAATAGCCTGCTCTCTACTGTCCCGGTGTTGGGGGTAGGGAACCCTTATGTCTGGACATCTAAAATATTACTACAATAATCTAATCTATCATTGCTGCCACCAGGTTGGAGTTACTAGCGATCCTGGTTTAAAGGGCAGTTAAATAGACTACCATATCCTTAAACTAGCTATCAATCATACGAAGTCAAAGTGTTTTAAAAAACTCTAGGTAGTTTTTAATAAAACATGAAATGCAAAAATATTTACATTGGACTTTTACAAAAAAAAGTTCAGTGAACTTCGAAAGCTTTACAGTTAAAGCAAGGCAAGTTCGAATAAACTTCAAGTGTTTTAAGTTAAAACATTGGCGGTTGCAAACACAGTTTTTGTATACATCAGATTTGACAAAAATCAAAGTCTTAGTTGTTCAAATCCATGAACGTTACTTAAAAACCTAAATTTTGGGGGGGTTAAAATTGGTTTCTATCGTCTTACGAAAATTTATACTACCTGTAAATTTAATTGCATTCAGTTCCTGAATGCTCTTTAGTTGCTTGAGGTATTTTCGCTCTCCAGATACGACCAGTGCGCAGCCCTCCTATAAAACGTGACCGGCGCGTTGGTCGGCCATCGCTTTCCTCTCGATATGTCAACCATGATGGTGGCTCAAAAGGGGAGGTAGGGTGGGTATTTACAGTAGTATAAATTTTCGTGAAACGATAGAAACCAATTTTAACCCCCCCCCCCCCAAAATTTAGGTTTCTAGTCGTCGGTAGAAAATTTCTACTACCTGTAAATTTAATTGCATTTACAGTTGACCTCGTCAATATAGGTGGCGGGCACCACCATGGCGAGTTACCCCGGGTTGCGTACTGGTTCCCCCAAAAGTTAAACGAAAACTTTGCACTTTATTAAGGTAAAAACAGAAACAGTCATATCGGATATCTTTCGTAAAATGTGGTGGCCCTGAAAAGGGCCGTTTGTTTTGATGGGTCTTGCTTCTGTTACAGGGGACTTCGACCTGCATCCGTTTTTGGTGGTCTTCGTTTCTGTTGCAAAGTGTTTAAGGGGGGGTTGACTACACTTCAGGCAGTTACGATGGAGCCAAGGCGGTGTAGATCTCCTTCCTGTCTTGTCATGTCACGGAAGTAGTGACTGGTGAAGACAGTCTGGCTTCTCCAAGAAGTGGCTTGAAGGATTTCAGCGATGGAGACATGGTTGTGAAAAGCCCAGGAGGTTGAAAGTGCCCTTAGTTCGTGTGCAGTAACTTTGATGTTGTTGTCGGTGCAGCTGATGCTTTTACCTTCGTAGGCTCTGGTGATTACCGTTTTGATCCAGTTAGATATCATGGCGGCTGATGTTACGTTGGTCCCTTTGGTGAAGGGTAGATATAGTTGTAGACGACCAAGCCGGCATTCTGGGTCCGCTGTTCGTTTGATGTAATACCAGAGTGCTCGGACGGGGCAAAGTGTTCTTTCCGGTTCTTCGTTGTAGATGTTTGTTAATGCCGGAATGATTATCGGTTTGGAGGATTCGGAAGGTTTTTGAGTTTTGGCACGGAAGTCAGGTCGTGGTCTGAGGTGGATGAACCTGGAGTTGTCAAAGAAGAAGCAGTAGGCTGGGTCGTTTGAGAGAGTCTGCATTTCGCTGGTTCGTAGACTTGCTGCAAGAGATGTGAGGAATACAGTCTTCCGGGTTAAGTGATTAATGTGGCAGGTTTGAATAGGTTCGTAGGGTTCCTTGGTTAGAGATTCTAAGACCAGAGGGAGATCCCATCTCGGGAATTTCTGATACACGGAGGGACGTTCATTTTCGTAGGATCTGAGAAGGGAAGTGATCCGGTAGTCTTCAAGAAGGTGTCGATTTCCTACGGCTTTGAAAACGGTGTTTAGTGCAGATCTGTAGACCAGAATGGTGGATCTTTTGAGGTTGTCTTTGAAGAGGTCATCGAAAAATGCTAAGAGTTGTTGAATAGGGGGATTGATTAGTTTAACTTTCTTTCGCTTACACCAATGAAACCAGCGTTCCCAGTGTCCGTTATATAGTTTGTTGGTTGAGTTTCGTAGAGCCTTGCTGGCGATTCTGGTGGCCTGTTCTTCAAAAATTCCAGCCTCTTTGATGAGCTTGATGATAGTAGCCACCCGTGCAGATGTAAGGTCTTGGAGTTCGGGTGGAATTTGGTTCCTTTCTGCTGTGAGAGGAGGTCTGGACAGTGTGGAAGTTTCCTTGGGAGATCTATGAGGAGGTTGAGAAGTTGAGGGAACCACGGGGCTGCAGGACAGTTCGGTGCGATTAGTAGGAAGATCCCAGGAGTCTGTTCGATCTTTGTGAGAATGGTTGGGAGAAGTTTGAAGGGTGGGAATAGGTAGGCGTAAAGGTTCTTCCATGGGAAAGTTAGAGCGTCGACGGTGCAGGCTTTGCTGTCCGGGATCGGGCTGATAAAATGGGGAAGTTTGGCATTGTGCCTCGTGGCGAATAGGTCGATCATGGGTTTCCCCCAGATGTTGAAGAGATATTCTCAAATTGATGTCTTTAGGTCCATTCTCCTGAAGGTGGCTTGTTGCGAGATAGGGCATCCGCAATAACATTCCGGTTTCCTGGGATGTGAAGAGATTGAATGGATGTGTTGAGTTCTTGGCAAAGTTGGAAGATGGCTGAGGTGATTTGGTGTAGAGTTCGAGAACGAGTTCCACCTTCCTTGCGAATGTAGGTAACGGCGGTGGTGTTGTCTGCCTGGACTTGGACTATTTTGTCTGCTACAAGGTGCCGAAAATGGTCGAGGGCGTTGTAGATGGCTTTCATTTCGAGAATGTTGATGTGATCCGAAGTGTTTGTGGGCCAGATGCCGGCAATCTCGTGATCCTGGAAGTGGGCACCCCATCCTGTTAAAGAGGCATCCGTGAGAAGCAGGAGGTCTGGGGTGGGTTCGTGGAGGGGTACGGTTTTGGCGAGGTTGGCTTCGTTCATCCACCAATGTAGGCATTCCCATGGAAATCTTCGTTTGTAGGTAAGGTTGTCCTGGATGTCGGGTGACAAGTGTCCCAGTGGTCGATTCGGTAATGGTGGAAGGGGCGAGTCATCCACCTGCCGTACGGGAGGAGGTTTGCCATGGATCGAGTTTCCCGATGAAGGAGTTCAGAGTTCTGAGAGTGTGGGAGGTTGACTTCTGTAGTTCCAGTCCGTGTGAGAGTAGGTCGGTTTTCCGTTCTGATGAGGGGGTGACAGTGCTTTCGATTAAGTTGAAATCTACTCCTAGGAAGGTGAATTGCTGGGAAGGTGTTAGTCTTGACTTCTTCCAGTTGATCCCCAATCCAAGGCTGTGGAGGAATCGGATTGTGAACATTCTGTTTCGAATGAGTTGTTGGGGATTTGGGTTGTTGAGGAGCCAGTCGTCCAGGAAGGCATTGGCAGTGATTTGGTGGCGATGGAGGTGGCCGAGAACGTGTTTCAGGATGGATGTGAAGATCTGAGGAGCGGCATTTAGGCCAGACTTTGGAATTCGTAAACTGTTTCTTGATAGAGAAAGCGGAAGTAGTGAAGAGATGCTGGATGGAGTGGGATATGAAGGTAGGCATCCTCCAGGTCTATTGAGATGGTCCAGTCCATGCTCCTTAGGGAGAGTCGGATGGTTTCGAGGGTTTCCATTTTGAAGTGGTTGTTGTGCATGAATTGATTCAGTGGCTTTAGGTTGAAGATCATTCTGTTTCCACCTGAATTCTTTGGTCTGAGGAAGATGGAGCTGTAAAAGCCAGGTTTGGAGTGATCTGGGCAGATGCGAATGGCTTTTTTTGCGAGAAGCGTATCGATTTCTGAAGTGAGGGTGTCTGAAGGTCTTGTTGCGAATTCCCAGGGAGGGGAAGTTCGAAGGCGAGGATTGTTTATGAATGAGGGACGAAAGCCATGAGAGATTATGGATAGAACTGTGGTGTTGGATGTGATACATTCCCAGGCTTGACTGAAAAACCGGAGTCGACCGCCTACAGGTCTGTGGTGGATATAGTCATTGGGGTCGATGGGATTTGTTTCTGGAAGATGCGGAGTATCTGCTGCGATTGTCAGGTGTGGAGCTGCGTTGTATCCTTTTGTTGGTTTGGTTGCTTCTGCAAAAGGATTGGTTGTTGTCACGAAAGGTGTGGTGTCGTCATAGAGGCACCACAATGGTAGTCCTTTAAGTCCCAATGTTAACCCCATACATAGCCTAACATACCTCTTTAGTTAATCAGTCTATCCATACAATGTTGTTGCCATACTTATATCACATGACTACATGTCATGTGACATTCAATATATAAAGGCTGTACCAACTGAATAAAGCCGCCCTTCAAGTGTTAGCCTACAACACTGTGTTCCTGTTTTAATCATGCCTTACTGAACCCACAACAGTATGTCAGACACCTGCATACATCACAGATGGCGACGAGGCGGTACTAAGGTTTAAATTTAATTATTAGCTTGATAGGTCTACAGCCATGGAGAGTGCTCCTAATCTGTGGTAAGTAGTAATTTTTTTCATTTTGGCAAATGAAATTAGTGCTCTGTGGAACTATCAGAGCTTAATTTTTTTTTCAAAAAGTGTACTGGGTTTAGGAACTTTCGTGGTACGAAATGATAATAGTTAAATTTGGTACCTTATCAACTAGAACCGAAATGGGCAATTGGATTTATTATGGGTAATTTTACAATGGCAGTGTTCTAGAGCGACGCACTGGCGTGTCCGCACAGGGGTTACTATAATCCTGAAGGTTCGAAAAATGCGCTGCTAAATTAACCCTGTTAAATTCGATTGTGCCTTTGCCCATATTCGGGCTGGTGTGTGCCGGTGTTTAAATTTAAGCACTATAGCGTTTATGCTTATAAACGATGAAACTTGTTCTGTGCCGAACGCATAGGGCTGCTGTGTTGTTTTGTGTTAACGTTTAGTGAAAACGGCAAACAATTAAAAGCCTAGTCAATTGTTTAAGTTGTAGGCGCTTGAATTTAAAACAAGGTAGGCTACGGTAGTTTAGTGGCTTAGTTATTAAGCAAAAAATCCGTTTAGTCTCGAGTTGCTTCCAGTTTATTAATTTAAATGGAATTGTAATTAAATTATTTAATAATTTAATTTGTTTAAGTGTAGGCTTATGCCTGAGACAAGTGAAGTTATTAAAACTCCTGTAGTTGCTGTTTTAAATACAGAATCGGGTGCTAGCACCAGTGTAAGTTTGAACTTAAATTCAATTGTAAGTAGTTCTAGTGAAGACCTTACAATGGCTTCGAAAACTGCCGGTTTATACGCGGAGTTCGACGCCGAAAACGATACCTGGGAAAATACACTAATCGTATTGGCTACTATTTCAGAGCTAAGAAAATCCCAGCGGCCAAACAGATTGATTTTTTAATGCCTTCGGTTGGTCATAAAATGTTTGACAGAATCTTGGATATTGTTTCACCTGCTTTACCAAATTCAATGACGTACGACGTTTTGGTGAAAACTATTCTGGACGATGTCGAACCTCTACCTTCTGTAGTTTCTGAACGAGTAAAATTTTTCCGTAGATCACAGAAGTCGGATGAAAGCATTAGCGAGTATATTGCTTCGTTAAAATTACTCACTAAATTTTGTGATTTCGATAAGATCACCGAGATTAACAACGAGATGATTAGGGATCGTTTGATAGGCGGGGTTAAATCCGAAACGCTACAACGCGAACTTCTGAAGCAGACTCTGGATTTGAAGGCTACGACATCATTAGCTTTGTCTTTAGAATCTGCCGAAATAGATCAAGAAGTTATTCGTTCCCATTCAAAGAGTGTAAACTATGTTTGTCACAAACCGAACAGAGCTCAAGCAAAAGTCAAATTTAACAAAGACTTAATCTGCTATTGTTGCGGGAAAAACGGGCACGTGAAAACCCAATGTAAATACAAGGATTTTATTTGTGGCCGTTGTCATATTAAAGGACATCTAAAAGCCGTATGTCGAAAAAGTAGTAGCCGTAAAACTTCTAAAACTGCAGAATACTCAAAACCAAGCTCGAGTTCGAATTTTAAGGCTAGGCCCAAAAGCAAACTGAAATACAGTTATAAAAAGAAAGTCCACAGGGTTGAACGTGAAACTGACAGCGAATCAGATAATGAGCCCGAAAATTCTGAGTCTGCTTCGGCAAGTGAGTGTGAGTCGGAGGAAGATTATTGTCTGCAAAATAACACAGTAGGGCTGTCCGAGGCTGCAGAGCAATTTTCAATTCCTGTAGTGACAAATAAAATCGTAATAGTAGTGAATTCCCTAAAAATCCACAAATGGATTATGCCTATCTGCCTTAATGGAATTAAGCTTAATATGGAACTTGATTCCGGGGCAGATGCTACAATAATACCAATTGAGTGGCATGAAAAATACTTTTCGGATTGTCCTTTAATGCTCAGTCCGTATTCTATCCACTCATACACCGAAGGGACGGAGAAAATGATTTACACAGTAAGTCTCAAGGTTAACGTTAACGGTCAAACTGAATACTTGGATACACTAGTTTCAAAAATGTACAAACCCGCATTAATTGGGAAAGATTGGCTTTCAATCTTTAGAGTTAATTTTGAACCATACTATGATTTGCAAACTAAAGTTAAAAGAGTAGAACAGGTTAAAGCAAGGATTCCACTAGTTGACACGGATGCAATAGTTAAAGGTTTTCCCGAACTTTTCAGTGAGGGCATGGGTAAATTCAAAAACTTCAAAGCCAAGATTCAGTTGAAGGCCGACGCAAAACCTGTGTATAGTCGAGTTCGCCCTGTTCCTTTGGCCTTAAAACAAAAAGTTAATCAGGAAATCGAGCGCCTGGTTAGCTTAGGAACTCTTGAGCCAGTGGCAACCTCAGAATGGTCGACACCGATCGTGATCGTGCATAAAGCGAATGGCGACATTCGAATTATTGGCGATTACAAAACCACCGTAAATCCACAATTGGAGGTGGACCATTATCCGGTTCCCACAGCTGCTGAATTATTTAGTGAATTAGCAGGTAGTGACAGATTTAGCCTTATCGATCTTAAGGATGCCTTTTTACAAATTGAATTAGATCCTGAGTCGCAGGCAGCATTAACAATAAACACTCCCCTGGGTCTTTTTCGCTGGCTTCGTGTACCTCTGGGCCTTGCGTCCAGTCCTGGAATTTTCCAGAGGGTCATGACGCAAATCACGAGTAAAATCCCCAAATGTTCACCATTTTATGATGACATCCTCGTGAGCGGGAAGGGGGGAAAGCATGACGAATCTTTGAATCAGCTGCTAACTGCTCAACAGGATGCAGGGGCTAGGCTTAGGATCGACAAGTGTAAGCTGTCACAGCCTGAACTAAAATATTTAGGACATATGATAAATGCTGAAGGTTTGCACACACTCCCTGAGGTGGTTGAAGCAGTCACAAACGCACCGAATCCAACTTGTATTCAAGAACTGCAAAGTTTCTTAGGATTCGTGAATCATTACTCAAAATATCTCCCTAACCTTGCTCATATTCTTTCCCCTGTTACCCGGTTGTTAAGCCCTAAAGTAAAGTGGACATGGGGGACTGAATGTGACCAAGCTGTTAGCAAAGTAAAAGAATTATTTGTTAAATCTAAAGTTTTGGTGCATTATAACCCAAAATTAAAGCTTAAACTGGTTTGTGACGGCTCACCCTACGGGGTGGGGGCGTGCCTGATGCATGTCATGCCTAACGGCGAATCGCGTCCAAAGCTTTCGCTTCACGGTAGCTAACCAAAACCGAACAAGGCTACAGTCATTTTGATCGTGAGGCTCTCAGCGTGGCTTGGGGAGTTAAACGGTTTCATGAGTACGTTTACGGTCAGAAATTTATATTGCAGTCTGACCAAAAGGCTTTAATATGGATTTATGGCCATAAAAAGGGTATCCCACAGATGGCAGCAGCACGTGTACAACGTTGGGCGGTTATGCTTAACGCTTATGATTATGATTTCCAACATATACCAGGCAAGCAGAATTTAACTGCTGACGCACTATCTAGACTTACGCTCCCTAACGACAACGAGTTTGAAGAGGCTGAACAACAGTACAATGTACTAGCGTTGGAAACCATCTCCAACTTACCAGTGCTAAACGAAGCTTTGGTTATGGAAAGCAAGCGTGACAAATTACTGTCGAAAGTATACCGTTACGTTAATCGTGGCTGGCCTGAAGTGTGTGATAATCCGGACATGCAGCCGTACTTCACACGCCGCAATGAAATCTCGATTGAAAGTGACACACTTTTTTGGGGGTTTAGAATCGTCGTGCCGACAGCTTTCAGACGTCAAATTCTAAAAGATTTGCACAGCTCACACCTTGGGATTGTTAAATTAAAGAGCTTGGCTAGGTCTAAGGTGTGGTGGCCTTCTATTGACGCAGATATTGAAAACAAAGTTAAATCCTGTTCTAATTGTCAAGAATTTAAGGATACTCAATCTGCAAGACCCAAGCATACCTGAGAGTATCCACAAAAGCCAAATTCTAGATATCACGCTGATTTTTTAGGACCGTTAAATAATTTCATGTTTCTAATCCTAGTGGATGCACACAGTAAAATTCCGTTCGTGCACAAAATGAAAACTACCACGTCAGCTAAAGTTATTGATATTTTGAATAACCATATTGCTGAATACGGGCTGATGGATTCCTTAGTTAGCAACAATGGCCCACAGTGGACCTCTAAAGAGTTTAAATCATGGTTAACAATTAACGGAATCCAACACCTATCAGGCCCGGCTTTTGCGCCGTGGGTTAACGGATTAGCCGAAATTTACGTCCGAAATTTTAAAAGTGTCTACAAAGCTGCTCGGCGTGACGGTTGTTCTGTTCAGGAAATTATAAATGCATACTTATTATCGTCACGAATCACGATAAGTTCTACCACCTAAGCTACACCTGGTAAATTATTCTTCAATAGAGAATTAAAGTCTAGATTGGATTTGCTTTATCCTGACCCTGTGTCCGTTGTTAAAAGAAACCAACAAAAAGAGATTAAAGGCACGCAACATCGTGCTTCAGTTAACTATCAAGTTGGCGATAAAATCTGGTATCGTGACTATAACAAATCTAACCCTAAGCTATGGTCGAGGGGATCTATCGAAAAGAAGATAGCTCATTTAATCTACAATGTACTTACTGAAGAGCAGGTTGAAGTGCGAAAGCACCATGATCAGCTAAGGCCTCGAATTAATCCCGCAGATGCCGAAGAATTAAATCCAAATTCACAAATTCCATCGAATAATTCCGTAGATTTGGCCATGAATAAAGAGGCCGGTAATTCCAAAGAACACTTGGTTTCGAAAAAGCGGTATTCGGTTGACACATCACGTCACGAACAGGTGACACACGAGCATTCAAATTGTCGGCGGCAGTCAGTGGGCCAATCACGGCGTTCCACCGTTGCCAGGCAAGGAGCTACACCAATCAAAAGCACCTCACCTGACAATTTACGAGTTGCGACACCAGGTGTCAGCACAATCCAGTCAATGTCACCCCACACACAGCCAGTGGGCGAGTCCGATGACGTCACTGTTCCCAGTGAATTAGCCATGTCGCAAAATTACAGCACCTCCCAGCGAGATAGTGGAGTGACAGGTGACCTGGAACCTTCTTTACTTATAAGGCAGCCTCCAGCTAAACCATCGGAGCCCACTACGGTGAAAAGCCAACTGAGAAAACGTAAGGTTGCACCATCTCCACCACGTGCAGATGATGCAGTGCAGCCTCCAATAGTATCAGGTCGTCCGAAGCGAACCAAACGAGCTCCGGACAAGCTCAACATTTGATAAATAACGTAGGCTAATATAAGTGTTCGTAACCTGTTCTACGTCAGCCCAACTGGGGGTTGTATTTTAACTTGTGCGATGCTCGCAACCTGTGTAGGAAATGTTATTTGTGCAAGGAATAGACCTTGTAAATTTTAAATTGTGCCTATGGTTGGCAACATGTTGTGTTTTCAGTTATTCGTGAGGAAAATTGATTCCTCGGTTTTAAAACATGTTTCTTTTCTCTTTCATGTAAAATTTCCTTCACGACCGGACAACTGCTTTGGGAGCTGAAACAGCCTCCGGCGTGAGATAACCATCTGTAACAAACTAACAGATGAACTCAGCAGCCACATGTTTGCAACTAATCAACTCCGTTGTAAACAGCAGTTGTTGTTATAACCAAAAAGCCATAAAAGAAGGAAACACTACCGAAATCTATTCAGAAAAAATAGCAATTACAAGCCAGTTTACATGAAATATAAATTAGATTGATTTCATGATGCCAGTTTTTCAAGCATCATTAAAATTTCAGATATTTTGTTGAGTTAAGGGGGGGGTTACAAGCTTTCACAAAATGTTTAGTTCTTCTTTGAAAGCGACACATTTTCTTCATAAATACAACTTAAAGTAGGCAGTTACTAATAAAAAAAATTCATGTCTTCGATTGCTGCGGCAGGTGCATAACGATAATCACGCATGACGCTGTACTGTCTATTGTTGGGAGCTGCATATTGTTGTGGTGATTTAGCGGTTGGAGTCTTTTTGTAAATGTTTGTTTTTGGGTAAAACGTGGGCTAACTTTAACGTTGGCCTGGGCCCAAATAAAAGTATTCATTTGAAGTGCAAATGGCGTTCTTGATCAAGAGATCCATGAGACCTCCATCCAACATTTGGTAGCCGAACGTCGGTGGTTTTGAACCAGGAAAGGCTGAAAAACGGCGATCTGAACACAACCGGACAAAAGAACTCAAGATGGCGAAGCCCTTCCACAGAGAAAGCTAACCGGCAAGAGTCCAATGTTTCCTAAGTTCATCGCTCGTCAATGCCTACCTTCCTAGCCATTTGTAGTTAAAATCAATATTTACAACTCGTCCATAGCAACTATCTTTACAAACCGTGCCATCTACACATGATTATATTTTTTGTTGAACATTTATATACTTCAAGATTCAATCATGAGTACCTTGAATAGCCCAGACCTATATTATAAAGGGATCAAATTGTTTAATGGCAAGGATTACTTGCTGTGGAAAGCAAAAGTACTCAGTCATTTAAGGCAAGAAGGTCACCATGTCGTACTGACAAATGCACAACCCCCTGCTGATGCGGATGCTGAGATAAGGGGAGCATGGCGTACTAGCAATAACTATGCATTGAATTTTCTCATGAAATGCATTGATGACCGTCAACTGATCCACTACTTGGAAATTACAGTCGCCAAGACGATTTGGGATGACCTCAACTTAAGGTACAATACCCAGAATCAAGATGCCCAACTACGACATCTGGATGCCTTACATAACCTCGAAATGCAGTCACAAGAGACCATGGAAGACTACTTATCTCGTGTCCAGGGATTGCGTCATATTTGTCATAATGCAGGACGCCAGGTATCGGACAGTGACTACGTACATTACGTCCTACGTGGGGTGAAACACCAACGGTGGCAAGGTGTTATTGAGAGTCTACGAGGAGAAGCTAACCTAACGCCAGCCCGTATGGAACAACGTCTTGTGGATGCTTACTACAGAATTATGCCCTCCGCCTCTACTACAAGGTGCCCAGTTACCGACCATCTGTTGGCCATACCTTATCAATCACGTAACCTAAATAACAAACGTTGTGGCAACCGTGATGGTATGTGTATGAATACAACCCGAAAACCAAGGAATCGGCACTCTTTGCCTCAAGAAGCCACTTCGGATACAAGACTTCGTGTCCAATGCCAATGGTGCCAAAGATTTAATCACGTGGAGGAATTACCCAAAAACGTGGGCTAACTTTAACGTTGGCCTGGGCCCAAATAAAAGTATTCATTTGAAGTGCAAATGGCGTTCTTGATCAAGAGATCCATGAGACCTCCATCCAACATCGATAATACATATTTATTTTTCAGCTAGACTTAAGAATTTTTTTTTTTTTATTAGTTGGTTGTATTGTGGTGTCGTCATAGAGGCACCACAATGGTAGTCCTTTAAGTCCCAATGTTAACCCCATACATAGCCTAACATACCTCTTTAGTTAATCAGTCTATCCATACAATGTTGTTGCCATACTTATATCACATGACTACATGTCATGTGACATTCAATATATAAAGGCTGTACCAACTGAATAAAGCCGTCCTTCAAGTGTTAGCCTACAACACTGTGTTCCTGTTTTAATCATGCCTTAGTGAACCCACAACAGTATGTCAGACACCTGCATACATCACAAAAGGAGTGTGAGTTGTTGTCGTGGAGGGTTTGGACCGAGTTTTGACAGACTGTTTTGGAGGAAAGGCAGCTGTGTTTAGGTTGTGTTGAGCTTTCCGAAAGGGGTGGCTAGAAGCTGGTTTAGGTTTAGGTTTTCGTGAAATGTCCAGATGAGGTGCCCGAGTTGGGACTAATCCTCTGAAGAGTGTTTCGGTTTCGTGAAGAGGAAGGTTGCGAAGGGCATGCTTGGTTGAGGTGTTTAAGTTGGTTGTGGTACTAAGAGCGATGTCCCGTAGAAGTAAGGTAAAGTTGAACAGAGTCCTGGTGAACCAGTTGAAACTGTGAAAGGTGGCAAAGGACATTTTCTCGAACAATTCAGAGATCAGCAGATGAAGATGTTTGATGTCACGTTTGCTGGATTCAACTGCGAGTCTCTCGCATAGAGCGTTAATGGCAGTGGCAAGGACGTCAGCTTGAGAGGCGGCACGAAGGCCAAGGCGAAGGATTCTGTCGTTTTCTTTGAGAACAGCAGTAGGAACTTCGGCTCGTTTTGGGATGAACATGGCGGTTCCGAAATCCATTTTTGCTTCAGTTGCAAGGAATTCCGATTGATGATAGGTTTCAAACTGTCTTGGGTTTGCAGCGCCGTCGCCAGAGGATTGGAAAAACCATGATTCACGGCCTGGGCGGGGAGGTGGTGGTTCTTTGTCTAATTGCAAGGGTTCTCCTTTGCCTAGTAAGGATCCGCCGGTCCTGAGTAAGGTGGTGAGAAGCGTGGTGGATTGGCCGATTCGGGCACGTTGCTTGTTGTTTCTTTCCCTTAGTCCAAAGCCAAAGCCTGTTGTTAGTCCTCGGTTTACCCTAAAAGTCGGGGTCGGGTCGGGCTTGTAGAGGTAGTTGTCTGGGATGATGGCTTCCACAGCTTTGAGAAGGTCAAAAATCGGGATGGTTGAGGAATCAGTGTCTCCTTGAAAGGAGTCATCATATGGGTCGAGTGGTTGACGCTCGAAATTTACTTGTGGTTGATTGCGGTGGTGTGTGGCGAGTACAGCTGCTGAATCAAGACCGTCATCAGGACACAGAACAGCATTGAGCAGGGTCTGAAGGTCGAGTGAAGAGGAAGTGCGTCTTCTCTTACTTGATAAAGGTGAAGTAGGGGTGGTTGATTTCCGCTTGTGAGAGTCATTGTCAGAGGATGCAATCCAGTCACGTACATAAGAAGATTTATGCGTGGAGGGGGCAGGGTTGGATCCAGTCTTGTATGAAAATTCCTTTTTGGCACGGTGTAAAAGTCGATGGATTTCATCAGGGGAAAGTACGTCTTGGTGATGACTAGGTTGACATGAGGCAGCAGATGAGAGGTACAAGGGTCTGTGATCATGTAGTGAAGGTTCAGGGGAAGAAGACAATGATGATTGTAGACGTTGGCCACATGGAACGGGTGAAGCTGTAGAGATGAGTGGAACAGCAGACGTTGATGGTTGTGTGGGCGATGGTAAGATAACGATGCTGGGGTCTACAGGGACAGGGATAGCCGGAGGCGATGAAAAAGGTCGAACAGGAGGATCCATTACGTTCGGCGAAAGTTCAGTGAAGGTTGCGCGTTCGGCGAAGGCTTGCTGCTTTCAGTGAGAGTAGTGCGTTCGGCAAAAGCTGTGCATACGTTCGGCGAAGGCTTGATGCGTTCGGCGAAGGTTGTGTGTTCGGCGAAGGCATGCTGCGTTCGGCGAAGGCTGTGCGTACAGCGAAGGCTTGTTTACGTTCGGCGAAAGCTTGCTTGCGTTCGGCGAAGGATGAGCGTTCGGCGAAGGCTTGCTACGTTCGGCGAAGGATGAGCGTTCGGCGAAGGCTTGCTACGTTCGGCGAAAGCTTGCTTGTGTTCGACGAAGGCTGAGCGTTCGGCGAAGGCTTGCTACGTTCGGCGAAAGCTTGCTTGCGTTCGGCGAAGGCTTGCTACGTTCGGCGAAAGCTTGTGAAGGTCCTCTTCCCTTGAACTTGCGGTGAAGGTTGTGGGGAAGGTCTTCTTTGCTTGGTTGTTTAACAAACTAGGAGACTTTCGGCGAACGTCGGGCACTTTCGGTGGGCTGATGCAGCTGGAGAGGCGATCCGTCTTCGACGAGAGCTTGAGGAAAGTGATGGCCGACCAACGCGCCGGTCACGTTTTATAGGAGGGCTGTGCATTGCACATGCGCAGTGGGGTTGCGCACTGGTCGTATCTGGAGAGCGAAAAAACCTCAAGCAACTAAAGAGCACTCAGGAACTGAATGCAATTAAATTTACAGGTAGTAGAAATTTTCTACCGACGACTAGAAACAAAGTAGCTTCCAGTTTTTACAGTAATCTGTACGCCCTACCATCTGTACGTATCAGAGTTCCATCTAGAAGGCCTAACTGCTTCAGTAATACCTTACGTGATTTTGGTGAAGTTTTTAGATTAATCCAGTTAAGTTAAAATAAAAAGAATAAAATAATAGCGCTGTGGCTAGTATTTAAAAAATGGGTTTTTAGGAAGTGGTCCTGCACACTTAAGTATGCAGAGAGGTTTGGACATCAATGCTCGATGGCCTAACTCTCTACATATCGTGAAAATTGCCTACTCGAATTTGAAGTTTAAACTATAAAATTTAGAATACCTTGCCCTAAAAGTTCAATTAAAGTAAAAAATTTTTAAAGTTTAACTAGTTCTGTCAAGTCAATAACAACTACTGCTTTCTGCCCAGCGTGGCGGTTGAGAGGCATCCCGATCCCCAGATCCGGCGTAGCGATAATCAGCAATTTGTCTGTGAGCTTGGCTGTCGTATGCTAGTGCGTTATGTTTAAATAGTCCGAGGAGTGGCGCTACAACAACGGGCGAGCGCGGACGGGAGGGAATGCGTTTACATTGCGAGTGTTGTGACGTCACAGTGACGTAGGAGACTGATGGTCGGCTGGAGGTGTTGCTATGCAACGTGATTGACAGGTGACCAGAGTTTGTGCCTGCGCGGATGGGTGGTAGACTAAGGCTGTTGTGAATGGCTGAGAGCCTATTTTCTGGAAAATACTGCATCCTGATAGGCGACGGGCCGTTCGGTAGGTAGAGCAGTGCAAATGCATTGGCAGTAGTAAACAGGATTTCCCATGCTAAGTTTAAACTGAATGGACAAAGGCAAATTCGAAAGCCAGCGGATTTATTGTTAACTGTTGGTTGAACACAACTAGATCTATTTAATAGAAGGATACTGTGGAAGGAATTGCCGTGACCAAGGATCGTTACTTGGATGCTAATAAATCGAAGAGAGCATAATAATAAAAAAAACGTAGCTACGAAAAATCACGAGTGCCGTTTCAGTAGTTTATCGTAAGCAACATTGGAATACGGTTTATAAAAAGGTTCAAACCGAAACTAGTTTATTTACATGTTTGAAATTATTTTACCCCCATTAAGCTGAAGCAGTCAAGCTAATAAGGTGGTTGTAGTTTTTTTAATAAAATCGTCGTAACATGGCCTGTGCCACAACAAGCCAAAAATAAAAACAGCAAGCAACAAGATTGAATATTTCGTTACATGTAATAATATGGCAGCGCAATTGTCTGACCATATGTGCCCCCTAACACACACTAATCTGTGGCTTTACGCCCAAAAGGAAAATATCAATTTTACTCATTTTTACAAACGAAGTTGCGTTGTTGGCAGTCACTTCCAGTTGATGAAACTTGGATGGAAAGGTACGTAGTTAAATTCTGAGTTAGGTTTTGCAAATTGTGTTCCGGTAGAAGTATGAGGAATATATCTGGCTGTTTACCTCCAATACAGTGAAAATTCTCCACAGTACGCTGACTTCCACATTACAGATAGTTCTTTATCTAGCAAAATTTTGACTGCAGCCTGCAACTTCTTCAGGCTCTTCAAAGGTAAGTCTTTCTTCTGTTTACATTCTTCGTTGTGAACACGATCACCATCCGAGTTCGAAATCGCCGCTTCGCTTAGCTTCTCGGATTTATAAGTCCTTCATCACTGCCAAGCCTCACGTCTTCAGTAGGCGATTCCCAACCTCTCGGTTTCCATTTTGCATCCAGTTGTTTTCGCAGATCGACTCCAATTAGGTTAGGCACTTGTAGAGGGGAGTAAGGGCCCTGTATATTCATCAGTGGTATGTTTCTAATTTCATGGAGCTACATTGCAAAAGATTGCAAAGCTCTCATATGTCTGTCCCATCTAGAATTCGAAAGAATCAGTGTCTCTGCTCTGTCTCACATCATTTCATGCTGGTTTTCCATGCAATGGACTGTTACGCTGTTATCCCTCTTCTCGTTCCTCACATTCCTCCATATGTTGGCCAAGCCGTGTCCGAACACCTTTTCTCGTTTCGCCAATGTATACAACATCGCAGTCCTTGCATGGCACTCTATAAACTCCTTCTCTGGTGTTTGCCACATTTCCTAGAGCCTTCTCATCTTGAGATTTTTGGGTCTGCCCTTGCATTTGTTTGGCATTCTCCACTTTATTTTTATTTTTCTTTTGAACCTTCTTTCCCAGTCCCTCTTCGTTCTTGAGAAACGAAGCAAAGCCATTATCTTTCAAAATCTTCTGTATCGGGCTACTTACTCATTCTAGGAAAGTCAGCGACACTGTCGGCTTTTCTTCCTCCTGTGGCTTCTCGCTATCGAGTCTATTATTATCCTCGCACTGGCCACAGACTTCTTGATGAGCTTATTCATCATACCCCCAGGATACTCCGATTCCAGGAATCTCCCTTTTGCATCTTGGAGGTGCAACCCGCTGTCTCCATCGTGCTCGATTTGGTTGCCAGTCTGACAAACTCATTCTGTGCTATGGCCTTTAGATGTTCTTTCGGGTGGCCCGACTGGTATGGGATGCCCCTTCTTGTTGCCATCGACTTTCTATACTGCTCGTAAACTATCTTGCTTCCATCTTCCCTGCGAATCATCAAATCTAGGAATGGTAGTTTTCCATCGTAAACTAAATTTCTTGTCTCCAGCTATTCAATTTAACCAGCACTTCTTCGAGCCTCTTCTCCTTAAGCAGCACCGAATAGGCATCGTCTTCAAATCCCCTCCACACTTTTACTTCCAGCACAGATTTTAACACCATCTCGTCCAAATGTTGTAGCACCATCTCCGTTATTATTGGCGAGCTAGAGTAGTCCATAGGATCTCCTACAGCTTGCCAATAAATACTCCCACAAAACGTAAATAGATGCTAGCGGGACTTTCAGAAGCGCTCGGTCTCTCTCAAACTCTTACTAGGGCATTTTCCACCTCCTCGAGAGTGCCAACATCTCCAAGACCATTCTGTGCCCCAAACTTGGAAACATCTTGACCACCTCTAAGGACACCATGTTCACCCCTTCGCCTAGTCGCAGTCCCTTCAAGTCCTCCAAAAGATCACTAGTATTCTTCAATCTACTGGTACCTTTAACATACTTTTTAAGCCTCTCATTGACTACCCATTCGAGTTTCTGGGCCATTCCTCCATAAGTGGATGTAATGAGCCTAAGGGGAGACCCCTCCTTATGAGTCTTGACTTGTGCGAAGATAGTAAGTAGTCGCTGAGGTGATTTTGGAGTAAAATCCAACACCACTTGAGCACACAGTGTGCCCTTCTTTTATCAATCTCGCCAAACTGAATACAAAGTCGAGCATAGGCCTGTTTCCATAATCCACTCCTTTATCCATGTAAATGACTTCTGAAGCTCACGCCTTACTCTCTCATCATGGTCACTCTCGGATATAACCGAGGTCAGATTCGCCTTATTGGCCTTGCACCTAGCATCCTAATAACTTTCGCTTGAGTTTCCGTCACATTCACCCGATACAGAAGATTTTGAAAGATAATGGCTTTGCTTCGTTTCTCAAGAACGAAGGGGAACTGGGAAAGAAGGTTCGAAAGAGAAAGAAAAAGAAAAATAAAGTGGAGAATGCCAAACAAATGCAAAAGCAGACCCAAAAATCTCAAGATGAGCAGGCTCTAGGAAATGTGGTAAACACCAGAGAAGGATTTTATACCGTAAATCACGTATTAAACGCCCATGGGCGTATGCAGTTAATCTGGCAAAATTCACGGGTGGGCGCTAAAAAGATCATCCGCAAATTTGTAAACAAAATAATGGCTCCGAGTCTCGTTCATTATCAGAATCAACCAGACAAATCGCCTCACCATGGTAAAACTGACTCTCTTTATCACGTTTTTAACATCTGCACGAGTTTGCATTAAGTCTCCACAATGTGTATGGTATAAATCCTTTAATATTAAATTTAAAAAAAAATTTAAATAAATTTCGTTAAGTTTAAAGTGGCACTATCACCGATTGAAATGCGAACGAAAATACCGTGGTGCCATCTAGCGGCAATGATATTGTTAATCTTTATAGCTTGCTCCCAGGTGCACGAGGACGAACCAAACTTTTACTCAATAATTAAGGATGTCGTAGCTTGTTTGTTTCATTAAAAGAAATGCCGTTATGCATTCCTTCGCTTGGTGCAAGCAAGAGCTAGATGGTTCTACATAGCGCTACATGTTGTCAGATTTCGACTGCTTTCAATCGGTGATAGTGCCACTTTAAGTAAACCTAGCCAAAGAAAAACTACATCGTTCTCCAGTTTCATATAGGCCCAATTTGAAGCACTTTACGTTTGGAACACTCACCACAGCTAAGAGTTATTATATCATTATATCATTAGCTGTCTCAAGTGTTTGGGATGCAGTTTACATCAGTTTAATTAAATTCAAACAGGCTTAAATGCAATAAATTCGCATTGCAGTAGTCTCGTCAGATCACTCACAAAGCAAGGTAGTTGCACTCAAGGTTATAGCAGTAGCTTCACAAGTGGTTATCTGGAAGGTGCACCTTTGCCAGTAAAACTACGTGTGTCTTTTAGTACAACTAAGTTAAGTTTATCCACCCAAAACCAAAACTGGTAGAAAAACCCGCCAAGTTTCCAAAAACGGTCGGCCTTTGAAGGTAGTGATATCATTCCACCAGGAAAAGGCCGCCAAAGTTAATCCTATTAGCCAAGTTAATCGCACCTACTAATAGTTCGAAAGTTAAATGAAAACTAGAAGATTTCTACTAGCGGTAGCAATCTTTAAGTTTTCATTTAACGTCCAAAGTATTATTCGGTGCGATCAACTTGGCTTATAGGATTAACCTTGGCGGCCTTTCCCTGGTGGAATGATATCACTACCTTCAAAGGTCGACCGTTTTTGGAAACTTGGCGGGTTTTTCTACCAGTTTTGGTTTTGGGTGGATATCACAACTTTCATAGGACTGTGAACATACATAAGGTTAGACCGTCTGTTTAGGATGCTTCAATCTCATTTTTGCACACACTGACTAACAATCGCGGATTTTGTTCGCTTCTCTCACTTAATCAGTGCATCCCCTTCAGTTGCTTTGTTTATCCCTGCAACTTTCCCTTAATTTTTCAATATTTCGTTCACATTTAGTCATGCAGAAACCCCCGAAGGTCGCTGTTACTAAAACATCAGAACGCGAAGCATTTTTTTTTTGGGGTTATTAACAAAAAAAAACCATTAGCTCGTGTATGCTCGTATTGTTGCGTAACTATCATCTAACGTGCATCCCTTTATTCTTACTAATCCACGGCAACGTTAATGTTTCTTTATTTTGTCCTTCGTTACAATTCAGTTTTTAGTTCGCCCAGTCTTTTACAATAAATCTAAGGACCAGTCTTGATTGTTCAAGCCATTGTAGCATAAAATCTTTGGTTGCAACTTGGAAAAGAAACGAAATTTAAATTCGCCGGTGGCAAATTTCAAAACCCTCCCACGCATTTGTCCTGACCCCTACAACCCCCAAACCAACAAAAGGACCATCCTCAGATCACCAACCATCCGTGTGCAAAAATTCAGGTACGTAGGCCTTCGCAATTTTGCGCTAGCCATGAGCAAAAAGTCTATGGGATTTAACATGGGAAAAATCATATTAGCTAGTCAGCTAGCTAGCTAGACAGTAACAAAAAAACAACGTTATTGACGCATCTTTTTCTCTATGATTAGTGGACACTCATCCTTTAACTTTTAGTTTTTCTTAATCTGACCCTTCCCCTTACATTTTCCACAACTTGAAACATTTGTCGCATTGGGAGCATCCTCAACATGCCAAAATATGCTTTCAGTTGCTTACAGTTAACAGACACATGTCTGCTAGTGAACCGCCTTTTTATGATTAACAATCAATTTTTAACAATTGGATGTCTACAATGGGATGATCTACTGTTACTTGGCGACGACACACTAGCGTGTGTCTAGAAATATTATTATTAGGTTATTATTAAGTAATAAAGTTTATTACACGGAATTTTATTTGTATTTAACTATTTTTCAAAATGAAAATTGTAACGTAGAATTTTTAAAAAATCCTAATTTTTCAATTATATTTGCCGGGGTCTAGTCCACTAGTGCGACCTTGCAGACATCCATGGAGAAGCAATAAGATTATATATAACTTCTTAACTCTTTTCTTTGCAGTAAATAAATAAATTTATTTTGAGATTATCTAATTTCATTAATTTTACATTATTAATTTATTTTGTTCCCATTTAATAACACATAAAATTGATATTTATTTTAAACTTTAGCTGAAGGCTACAATATGATTAAACCATTATTTACTGCTGCACTATGATTGATGACCTTGTTTTGAGAGCTCCATCCAGATCCATTCAGCACATCATTTGTAATCCTAGCCTAGTTTTGAAACATAACTTTCAAGTTAGGAGATTAAAAAACTACTGAGTTCAAGGATAATAATGTTTAAGAGAAGAAATAAACCTTTTGGATTACATGGGTAATGCTAGAGACTGTGAAAATAACATTGTCCATGTTATTTACCCATCCCAAGTTGCTGTTCAAGGTACTTATGTTTGGATTATTTAGGTTAGGACACAGTGGTTGCCTAGTCACTGGTCTACCACTAATTATTTTTAAAAGCTCTACTATTGTGATGTCCTAGGCGGGGACACACCTTAGCCCAGCGTGGGCACCAATGGTAATAAACACACGGACTACCAGAGTGTAGGCTACAGCTGATAAGACAGCGAACTTCCTGTTTACTTCTCTTTAAATACAAGTGTAACAGGAAGTCATGTGATACAACTTAATACTATATACAATTATGGAATAGCCTATTAGTAGTTAAAGGGGTATCTTGGTAGGGTTAACATATTGACATGAAATTGATGGCTGACATTGTGGAGCACACAAGTGACGACTCACAATGCAGCGAGCGAAAAAAAAAAAACAGAAAAAAAAAATAATCTAAGCCTAGCTGGAAATAAAATTATGATTACGAAGGCAAGATGTATTTTTTTAATGCACTACCTATTTTAAAGAAAGATACATAATTTTTCGCTTTCGAGGAAAAACTAAACACTATTTTTGAAAGATGTTTTTACAAAAAAAAGAACTGAAGATGTACATGGTTAAGCAAAAAATTAAACATTAAACTGGCTGAAAACTTGCCAGTTTTAAATTTCTGCTTTGATTTTTGGAGCAATTTACAATAAATGCAATTAAAATTTTCAGTGTTGTTTTAATTATCGTAGCCTTTTTGGTTAATTTTCTTTTTGCAGCAACCATTTCTACAGCTGAAACGCTACAGCGTTGCTGTGGAGAAACATCTGGTAGGTCACTCGCGTCTTCCGTACGTTCGGGAGCCGTCGACGTCTCATCGTCCTACATGAACGATCGTTCTGCGTGTTTTTGCGGCCAATCGATGGCTCCAACCATTGGATTCAACATTCTAAAGGTCTTGTAATTGTGTATTGACTCCATTTTGATTTGTTTGTGGTGCCAATTGCTCCTTATTGCCGAAAAATACGAGCTATAGATGCGGCCGCTTCGGCGATATTGAAAGTACGGAGGCTGCTAAGTGACATCCAAGTTTTTACCTTTTCACGCTTTTTTTGCAATTTTGTGCTCCTTCTTATTTATTTTTCTCTCCGTGTCATGGAGCTATCTGTTGAGTCGATCATGGCTCCCACTCCTACTAAACAATGCTTCCAACAAAGTTTTTTGCAACGGGGAAAGAGCAATAGAAGAACAACCCAATTTTTTGATGCCCTCTCCTTTTCCACGCCACCCAGAGCTAACATTCATTCTGCAGTTCATCCATCCAAGGAAACAATGACGTCCTCTGCCCCACCGCTCTCAAAATGTTCAACCCTTGACCGTATGAGTGATCGACTGTCCTATATTCTGACAAAACTCGAACATGCATGCTGTGAAAAGGACATTGACCTTTCCTCCATCGATTCCAAGTTGTCAGTTATCGAGCAAGCCACCCAAAGCATGGCGGATGGCAGTAACACTAACCTGGGAATCACATCAGCGGAATTTCGACTATGGACTAACGAACTGAGCCATGAGCTCCAGGAATATCACCTCCATCTTCAAACAGCCCTCTCCGAGCAATTACAGTTTGGCCTCCAAGAATTAAAAGACGAATTAAAGGCATCAGTTAATTCACTTCTCACTGCATCTCCTTCCCAAGCCCATCATGAACGGAGTGAAGTGCTACAATTCAACGAACATACTAAATCTGTGGAGCTTTCAACTATGCTTACCGTATGTAGCCAAGGTGCAGCAGCGGGAACCATTGAGCTCTGTTCGGCTAGACTTTCGACACTGCCGCCAAAGTCCACATGTCCAGTTATGCCTCCTGTGAGCTGCGATCCCGTCAATTTGATGAGCATCGCGAAGGACTATCTACCTCCAAATATCACACTACGTAAGGACAAAGACAAAGTGATAAAGAAACCTAGGAAGCATACCAGAAGCAACTCTACCACATCAAGGGAACAGGGGAACAAGGTTACTAAAAATACCAACGAACCTGCTAACGAACAACTGCCCCAAGCTGCAAGCTGTACTGAATCCAACGTCGTTTCGACCACAACTACAAAACACTTACTAGCTACACCAACATCTCATGGCAGCTGCCCTTTATGGCAAAATCCTACAGTTATCTTAGGCGATTCACATGTAAGAAGCATTGGGTGTGGCTCTAATTCTCAATACAAGTGTTGGCCTGGGGCAACAGCCGGATTTATTCTTTCCCGTATTCCAGATGTTTTGCAGGAAGCAACACCTGAAACTGCATTTGTGATCTCCGCTGGGTCAAATGACATTCCATCAAACCAGCCGAATCGGATTGCTAACACTGTCTCGGAGATCATAAGTTTGATACGATCTTCTCGCCCCAAGTCAAGGATTACCATTATTGGCCTCTTCCCTCGTCTTGTACGTACACAGAGAGGTGAGGACCAACTGGTTTCTCACACCAATCTTTTGATTCGAAATGTTTGTGTGGACCTGAAGTGTAACTTTGCCTCCCTTGACTACGAGATTTGTTATGACCATACCCTGCTGGCACGCGACTCACTTCATCTAACGGCTCGTGGCAAGTCTAAACTCCAGAGCGTTCTTGAAACCCTACACGTGGGTAAAAGTTTTTCTCAGATTGACATTAGAACTGGTGCAACTAACTCACCCTTGGTTTCGGAAAATCGGTACTAGTTGGGAGTACTCCCACCTTTTTCAGTCCTCTCCAACCACAACGTCGTGCCATGATGGAGGGGATCAAGTGCATTCACTTGAATGCTCCGCGACCACATGCTCCATGCAAGAGACAAAACCCACCATACTTCTCGAGGCAAGGCCCTTTTGCAGCAAAAGTTAGCAGAGCTACATGTTCAATCGGAAAACTCCACGGTGTAATCGGGGAAACCCCCAGTTTTGTGCTACCCATGCAGCTAACTCCAGTCATTAATGGAAATTTAAATCAAATATCCCAGCCGCAGATTGCCACATTGAATAATCCTCGCTGTCTTCTTATAAATGCGAGGAGTTTGGTGTGTAAATTGGGGATCTTGTGGGACTTTTTAACAACTAACAATTATGACTTATTTTTTTTAGTTGAAACATGGCTAAATCCGAGTGTTACAAATGCAATGATTACAGGTCCCTTTCCATTTGATGTAATTCGCTTGGACCGTGGCTCACGTGGGGGTGGCTTACTTGTAGTTTTTCGGAAACAGCTTAATGTGGTCCTGATCAACCAGGCTGACGATGTCGAGGCTATTTGCTTACTAATCCCAGATCTCAAAATTAACTTCATTTTTTGTTACCTACCCGACAGTCGCGTGGAACAGCATGTAATTAATCTAAATTCGGTTATCACGTCATCTATGAATTTGTCGCACTCAAACATTGTACTGGGTGATTTTAACCTCTCTTCAATTAACTGGAAGCTACATAGTTCCTCCGAACGGGTTCATCGCATCTTCCTTGACAACGTCACCTCACTGGGTCTCCGTCAACTTGTTGAAGAACCAACACGTGGAGACAATATTTTGGATCTGCTTTTTACTGACTGTGATCGCCTCATTTTTGATACCAAAGTTGTTAACCACTTCGGCACAAGCGACCATTGTATGGTCTCTTTTAATTTGCACTGCAAAACTTCACACTGCACCAACAGGCAGCCGGTAATGGGCAAAATTGATTTTAATCGCTTGAGGGAAAATCTTATCAATATAAACTGGCATAAACTTTTGGTTTCAAGTAATCTCAACATTGATCGTGCTTGGGATGTCTTCTACTCCACACTCCAAGAGGAGGTAAAAAAATGTCGATCAGTAAAACCTCACTGCCACCATCACGGTCCTCGACTACCAAAGAGTCTTTCAAAGCTGAAATGCAAGAAGCTAAATATTTGGCAGAGATACAAACGTCAACCTTCGGCAGAACTTCTGAGTCGGTACAACGAGCGCCGAATTTTATACTCGGCCGAGGCAGCTAAATGGCACCGTTCTCGTGATTCCGCGATCCTTTCTGAGGGAACACTTTCAGCCTTGTTTAGAATCTATCGGGAAAAGAATACTGCATCAAGAACCTTCCCTCCACTAAAATCTGGTGGCAATTTCATAACAGACAATGGTGCTAAGGCAGAAATCCTGAACGCACTGTTTGTTTCCAATGGGGTGCTCGACGATGCCAGTGTTAACCCACTGTTTGACTCAGAATTAGTTTCTTCTTTTAGTATTAACAACAAAATATCTTTCACTGCCAGTTCTGTGTCACATGTAATCAATAAGCTCAAATCGAGTCATTCCGTGGGACCAGATGGGTTCTCGGCATTCTTTTACAAGCAAATTTGTATGGAAGTTAGTTTTCCACTGGCTACTTTGTTCAATCTGTCTTTTGCTGAGAGTAAATTACCAATGCTTTGGAAGACGGCGGTAGTTATACCAATATTCAAAAAGGGTGATGCCGCGGATCCCGGCAATTATCGACCAATTGCGCTAACGGTTATTCCGTGTAAAATCATGGAGTCAATCATCCGTGACCGTATGATGTCTGTGATCAAATCTAATAACTTAATTGGTAACGATCAATTTGGCTTTATGCCTGGCCGCTCAACAACTCACCAACTTTTCATGTGTCTCGATCGGTGGACGAGCGCCCTGGACGTTGGCATCCCGACTGATGTTGTGTACTTTGATTTTAAGAAGGCTTTTGAGTCAGTTACACTTTCCAAGCTGCTTTTTAAGCTTGAAAATATAGGCTTTGGAGGAAAGCTATTGAAATGGATTTCTGCATTTATTAACAACAGATCTCAGTGTGTATTGGTCGGTGATTCCTTTTCATCATCCTTGAATCTCATTAGCGGCGTACCACAGGGCTCCGTTTTGGGCCCATTGTTGTTTGTGGTCTACTTAAACGACTTATCTTGTAATCCTTCATCTGTCTATAATTCAAAGTTTGCAGACGATCTTAAGATCGATAAGGCAGTTATTGACATTGATGATGGTGCGTTGTTGGCCCTTGAGATTGACTATGTTTCCAGTTGGTCGGCCAAGTGGCAACTACCAATTTCGTTAACCAAATGTCAAATTATGCATATTGGAAATTCAAATTCAGGGACACCGTATCATCTTGAAAATAGCCTTCTTCCTTCGGTTAGCTCAACTAAAGATCTTGGGGTCTGGTTTTGTGATGGACTTAAGTTCAGCCTGCACTGTCGCAAAATTACTGCATCTGCGTATGCGCGCATAGCTCTGGTTAACAGATGCTTTTCGTCTGGTGACCGCGAAATCAAAGCTTGGGCATTCAAGGTCTATGTCAGACCAATTTTGGAGTACGCTAGCCCCGTTTGGTCTCCTTATTTGCTTCATGACATTGATTTGGTAGAGGCAGTCCAGCGACGGTTTACTAAGGCATTGCTTGGATTGCGCAACCTGTCATATGGAAGACGTCTGCACATCCTTAAACTTGAACCACTTGAACTACGGAGAATAAAAATTGATCTTATTCTTACTTACCAAATCATTCATGGTGTAGTTGGGGTAGATATGCCTCTTTTTGACCTGTCGGAGTCAAATCGGACTAGAGGTAATTCCCTGAAGCTTACGGTGCAAACATCACATTTAGATTGTAGACGTAGCTTTTTCGCATTGCGTGTGGTTAAGATTTGGAATTCTTTACCAGACGAAATTGTCACCTCGCCCACAATTCATACATTTCAAAGCCGCCTCAGCTCGTTTAATCTAGGGATTTTTATGCGTCGTTCTTATCCTCCGAGTTGAATATGTAATCTTGCATATAATTACTCTTCTTATATGTCTGTTCCCACCCCATTGGACTTGGTCTCCTTAACTTGGTCTCCTTGGTGACCCACGGTCCTTGCCTGACCCGTTAATATTGCAACAAATTGTTTTATTTTTTTTTTATGTATTCATTTTTATATTTTTAAATGGTGACAATTCCTATTTTGGGAATGCTTTTGTTTTTAGTACTTATCATGACCAAAATTTGTTTTACATAACGATGCTTTTTAAACCATCTCATTTGTTCATCTGCTTTTATTTTTACTTGGGCCGATCTTCCACGTCCCGTGTCCAACACGTTTGGCGATGCCATCGGGGGCCTTAGAGTCCCTGGCAGGTCTAACCTTGGTGGTAAGGCATTCGTGTCCCAACACCTAATCCCCTCACCTTCCCTTGCCGGCCAACCTCTTTCATTACATATGATTGTCTTCTGTTTTAATTTAGGCTGGCTGTTAGCGACCTTAGGGTCCTTGCCAGACCTGTTACTATCGTGACAAATTATATTATTATTATTATTATTATCAAAGGATTTTGTGCCAAATTACTTTGGGTTAGGCTTCACCGGAGTGGGAATTGTAGCTCCAAGAACTTTTTGTTCCGATGAGTGAAGAATTTACGTACATGAAAAGACAAAAAGATACAAAAAGGATAAAATTGTGAAATCAATTTTTCACACGAACAACAATATACACTTACATCTTTACCTAATTTTAAAGATGGACATTTTTAAAATATACAGAGCCGATTCTCTGCACGAATAACTAGGGGACAAAACGTTTTAGCGTTACTCGCTACAGTTTAAAAAGAACTATCATCTAATTCACAGTCCACGGATTACAACAAAAAAAACGAAGAAGTTGTAGCCAACTGGTAATTTTGCAAAAAAACTATAAATTGAGCTTGTCAGGAGCTCTACGCAGTCTCTTTGAACGATGAGCATTTTGAAGCTGCGCTGCAATATCAACCTGTGTTGGTGATAGCACAACTTTGCGTTTATTGGGATTCGGTTTCGCTTTTTTGTTAGCATGACCTGGCTTCGGTGGTGATTGCTTAGCGGATGGTGACGTAATAATCGATGGAGATTGTGACCTTTCTGACTTAGAATTTCCTAAGGTGATTGATTATTTACGTTAGCAGACTCATCCACTTCGTGTGTGTGGGGTGATTTTGCTGGAGATTTCCTGCCACCTGGTGACTTGCGTGACAAATTCTCAGGTGATTTTTCAGGCTGTTGGATTGGTGGATTTGAGCTCTAAGTTACAGAAATTGACTTTCTGGATTAGCCGAGAGATCGACGCTCAGGAACTACGTCAGTGAAACTTGGCTTTTCACGTTACCTGCCGCCAAAAGACATGCGTTTGAAATTTGAGTGATGTTCCTCATTATTATGCATGCAGGAATTACTGCTTTTCGCCGTCGAAACAAGTGCGTTTGGTGGCTGCTCTGGATAATCATTTTTAGCGGTATGTAACCTTAGCTGTTCGCGATGTTTGCGAATCGTATTACCGTTAGTATCAACGATAGTATAGGATTGATTACTACATATTTGGTTAACAATACCAACTGACCATAGCCTATCATTTGTCGTTGAAAAGTCACGATACCAAACCTTTACACCTATTCGATACGTTTTCAACTCACGATGGTGGGTTGCTCTGTACTTGTTTTAATTGTTTACCGAGAACGGCTGCAATTGGGTCAGGGAACAATAAATCCAGCCGAGACTTTAATTCTCGGTTAAAATATAATTTTCAGGGTGTTGCTTGCGTGGTAGCGGAGATAGTGATTCGTGCTGATAACAAGTAAGAATTTATACTCTCTTGAATAGTAGACCCCTGTCGCCGCACGGCCTTGTAGACTCTCTTGAAATTACGGACGTATACCTCAGCCAAACTGTTGGTCCAAGGCGCAAAACTTGGCCCGGTCATGTACCTAATTCCATTGGATTTTAACCAATTTTGGAATTCTGAGGACGTAAATTGGGCAGCATTGTCCGTAACTAAGCTGTCCATTAAACCATATAAAGCTATATGATTGTTTAAAACGTCAATGACACACACGGACGTTGTTGACTTCATTTTATGCCCAAAGGAATTTTTGAATGTGCGTCTACAAGAATGAAAACATGTAATTGTCCATCAGCCCGAGAAAATCAGCGTGTATGCGATTACTTGGTTTTAGTGGATATTCCCACTTATGCTTAGGACCTGACGTTTGAGTATCTTTATACTCTTGACATGATTTGACTTTATTTTCAATGTCAGAGTCAATCTTAGGCCACCAGACGTTTTGTCTAGCTAAACTTTTCAATTTAACTATGCCTAAGTGAGCACTATGTAGATCTTTCAAGATTTGTCTCCGCAAGGCCGTCGGCACCAGGACTATACCCCCAAAATAAGGTTTCGTTTTCGACCGAGATTTCAGCACGACATGTGAAGTACGGTAACAGATCGGGAATTTTGCATTTGTCAGGCCAGCCATGGTTCACATAACGATAAACTTTTGAAAGGATTTTATCACGTTTACTTTCAAGAATGAGTGTCTCGTTTAAAACTGGAAGATTAGAAATAGTTTCTAAAAGCAAGAATATTGTACTGCTCTTCTGCTTTCTCGAATTTCTCGGTATTTGGGAGAGGAAGGCGCGATAGCGCGTCTGCAGTCAAGTTAAGTTTACCGGGAATGTGTTCGAATTCGTAATCGTAAGCATTAAGCATAACTGCCCAATGCTGAACCCTGGCGGTGTAAACGAGCGCCACCGAAAAACGCCCGTTTTTCAAAAATTTCGCCGTTTCTTCAATAGTGAACCGAATCGGCCCAAATTTTAAACATCAATGGCCTGTCCAAATACAAGACTCTTGGGGAAGCCCAAATCCGGACTTTCCACCCGGAAGAACCTTTAAACGACGTTTGAAGATCATCTCAAAGCCACTACAGCCTACCTTCAACATGGCCGCCATTGCTGAACTCTGTATTTTTGTATTTTCATTTTATCCCTTTTCTTTTAGGGCAAAAAGCCCGAACATACTAGCTTAGTGTATTGTAAGAGGATTTATACAGACAACCAATTTGTAGTGTGATATTTTTTATTGTGTTTGTCGGCCGCAACCCATATGAAAAATTTCCACAACGATCGATTTTAACTGTAAAAATGTTAAACGTTAAATGTTCCCAGTAACTTAATGCGTTATAGCATTCAACTAAGTTAGTTTATTTAACCGCATTTATACTTTATTTATATTCTTTTACCCCCAGAAACGCTACCATATGTTCAAACGTATAAACGTATTACGACCTGGCATTCTACCGGACACGAATTTTCAGTGTATATATGTTTGTTTTAGTTCTCCTTTAACTCCTCTACTATTAAACACTAAAATAATTCTTAAAAAGATCTGTTTAACCCATTTCCGAAAGTCAAACTGTGCAAAAACTTCGAATCTCCCATTTTTGCCCCCCTTCCCCAGCCAAAACTAGTTGTGGTGTTTAACACTGCAGTTTACCGTTAAAGCTTGTTTAATTTAATAGTAATGCTTTATGCATTACCCAAGCCAAGGTAATAAGCTTTAACAAGAGCCTAATCACGTTGCAATCATGTAAATATTCAATCCGTAGCCAATAATTCAAAATAAAGGCCTATTTCCGAAAGTTCAATTGAGTAAAACTCAAAACAGGCCTATCTTTTCCGTCATACATATCCCTACTCCTTCAAACGGCTCTGCACCCAGTTCCTTTGTTCAACCGACTTCTCCTCCCACTTTCCATTGTTCTCTAGGCCCTCAGCCAATCAGACCCCCGCAGCTATCTTCGACGTCCGCGCTTTCCCCCCTCTCCAGCATAAAACCCCCCCAGCTCAAAGCATCCACAGCACAGCTCACAGATCTCAAGCTAGAGACCGGTCACGCCAGTCGGGAGTGGAGACGCCATGTCCGGAGAATGCCATGCCGGGCACGATGGTAGTGGTTCTGTAAACGAGCGCCATCGAAAAACGCCTGTTTTTCAAAAATGAAATTTTTTTTCTCGAGGCACCCAAATGCCTCGCCGAGGCATACCTGGCCGTTTTCGCAATAATGGTCCGATTTCCACAAACTCTTCGACATTTAATAGCCTGTCAAAATACAAGACTCTTGGGGAAGCCCAAATCCGGACTTTCCACCAGGAAGAACCATAGAACTACGTTTGAAGATCACCTCAAACTCACTACATCGCACTTTCATCATGGCCGCCAATATAAAATTCTGTATTTCTGTATCTTCATTTTATTCTTTTCCTTTAGGGCAAAAAGCCCAAACATATTAGCTTAGTGTATTGTATGAGGTTTGTACAGACAACCATTTTGAAGTGTGATATTTTTTATTGTGTTTGTCGGCCGCAATCCATATGGAAAATTTCCACAACGATCGAATCTTAACTTTAAACTTTTAAACGTTAAATGTTCTCTGTAACTTAATGCGTTATAGCATTCAATTAAGCTAATTTATTTAACCGCATTTATACTTTATTTATATTCTTTTACCCCCAGAAACGCTACCATATGTCCAAACGTATAAACGCATTACGACCTGGCATTCTACCGGACACGAATTTTTCAGTGTATATATGTTTATTTTAGTTCTCCTCTGGACCTGACTGTGACCCACCAAAATCTGCAAATAGCTTGATCTACTATTAAACACTAAAAGAATTCTTAAAAAGATCTGTTCAAACCAAATCCGAAAGTCAAACTGTGCAAAAACTTCGAATTCCCCATTTTTGCCCCCCTCCCCAGCCAAAACTAGTTGTGGTGTTTAACACTACAGTTTACCGTTAAAGCTTGTTTAATTTAATAGTAATGTTCTAAGCATTACCCAAAGCCAAGTAATAAGCTTTAACAAGAGCCTAATCACGTTGCAAACATGTAAATATTCAATCCGTAGCCAATAATACAAAATAAAGGCCCATTTCCGAAAGTTCAATTGAGTGAAACTCAAAACAGGCCGATCTTTTTCCGTTTTACATGTTCCTACTCCTTCAAACGGCTCTGCACCCAGTTCCTTTGTTCATCCGACTTCTCCTCCCACTTTCCATTGTTCTCGAGGCCCTCAGCCAATCAGACCCCCGTAGCTACCCCGCGAGTCCGCGCTTACTTCCGGTAATGTGCATAAAACCCCAGCCCCAGAATGCATAGTTAGCACAGCTCACAGATCTCAAGCTAGAGACCGGTCACGCCAGTCGGGAGTGGAGACGCCATGTCCGGAGAATGCCATGCCGGGCACGATGGTAGTGGTTCGTATGTTATAGTTTAGCTTTTGAAAGTTTAATTTAGGACCCCCATATTCTAAATTCTAGTTTAAATGTAAACTTAACTCTCTAGCTAGGGAAAATTATGGTGGTGACGCCTGTAGCGGCATCTTAGGTTTCTTTCACCCCATAACGTCAGAGTGGTTCTCTTCCTAAAAACCAAATTTTTCCAGTTTATTTTAAATGGATTTTTAATCTAAACTAAATGACGGTTTGATCTTTGTGGAAGGCAAATTGAAACAAACTGATGCCTAAGTGTAAAATTGCCGGGCTTTTTATTACTTAGAACGGTTCTCGAGGGAACCAAGGGAGGTTGATCTTTTTGTGCTTGGAAAACTTAGAAACATAACTGTGGACGGTTGATCATGTTGAAACATACTGTCAGATAGACTACTATCAGTTGCGGCTGTTTAGTCTTGCGGGTGTCTCCGGGAGCACTCATGATTTACTTTTTCTAATGTGAAAATTTAAAGCTTTATTCAAACCAAGTGTGTTTGTCTGAATTTATGAAATACTAAGTGTATATTCAAACTTGCTACTTTATGTAAATGTAAACTTGTTGCCTATTTAAATAATTGGTATTCAAAAGCTTTCGAAGCAAACTATAATGTAAAGTGTACTTTCATTCTCTGTCGCAAAAAAAATAAAACCAGGAGTTTTAAGCTTCAGTCGTTTGCTAGACTTGATTAATTGTATTTCAGTGTAAAATTAAATATGTAGCCCATTTTTAGATTTTAGCTAGTTGAACAGTTAAATCCACCGTTGGTGGCAGCGATACCGACAGTTTAAGGTTAGGCCCCTTTAATTAGGACCGGCGCTTCATCCCCCATGCTGGGACAGTGTCCATGCTGTGTTGTATAACGTAAAAAGTCGTCATAAACACGTAGAAACCTCAAGCTGAAACTCCACGTACACCAGGGAAACCGGGGGCGTTACAAGCACCTAAGCCGTCGTAGCGTCCGCCGTTACAGCTGGTGGCAGCGGTGGGATGAACAGGTGCTGTTCCCGTCAAGCGTTTTCCCCCCTGCCATGCTACATGCCTAGAAGGATGCAAGCCACTTCCAACTAGATGTCTGTGGTCTAGCCAAACATGGCCACGAAGCAGATGCCTGTGACAAGCTAAAAAGTCACGAAGCAGAAGTCGTACTAAAGTTATAAAAAAGTACAACCCCCGCCGCAGCTCCAACAACTGCCGGCGCCAGGAAGCAGCCGCTGCCGCTTCCAGTAGACGTCCTCCCGTCAAGAGCCGTCTCAACCCCAACCGATGCTGTAGGAGAAGAGGCCCGAGAGGGAAACTACGCTCCGTGCAGCCAAGCCGTGGATTCTGCGTGCAACGCCGAAGTCCCGTGGATTTGACCGCCCGCCAGTGACGATCGACTCCCGTAAAAATCAGTGCCGAACTTCCCGTACTACGGTGGAACGGAAGGACCGACTGACCGTACAACGATTGTACAATTGGGTAAGTGTACATGAGATATGCTTAGAGGCCGCCAAGCCGAGTGTTGTAGTTGATAGCATTTATGCAATTTAGCTATTCATATACCAGAGTGCTGGAGGTTTTTAGAAGTGTATTTTTATATGCAATCTTACTGGATTTGGGAGAGAAGTTTTTTAAATAATTCGCTCTGCTCAAAAGTAACGTTAAATTTTAAGCGGCTGCTTTTAATTTTTGTTTCATTTATAAAGGCTTTATTTTGAAACCACGTTAACCATTAAGACTCAAAATGTCCGAAATGGAAGAATTAGATGAAATCATTCGTGATATCACAAACAAGGACTTAAAGAAGGCCTGTTTGAACTTAGGCTTTACAGTCAGTGATTCTAGAGCAGAATCCCAACAAATCTTACGAGCAGCCCTCGAAGATGGTAAACTTGATTTAAGTGAACTTTCCGATGCACTAGCTAACGCTATTGAAAGGAGAGAAGCGGCTATTTTCGCCAAGAAAGAATTAGCCACCAAGGATAATGAACTGTTTTTAAAAGCAGAAGAATTAAAGTTAAGAGCACTCGAAATTGCAGATGCAGAGAAAAGACGTGCTGTTGATTTAGCCGAGGCCGACCGTAGTCGAACTCATGAACTAGCTTTAAGGGACCAAGATGCCCAAATTAAAGACCGTGCCAGTGCTATGGAATTAGCGAAACTGGACAAGCAGCTAGAACTAGCTAAGCTAAATGCTGCGACGTTAAATCTTAACCCCGCTCCTTATGGAGCTAACGGTGTTCCCCCAACTCCCCCAAATCCAGTTGCAAAACATGGTAAAGTGGCCGACATAGTTCGACTAGTAAATAGGTGGACGCCCAATACTGACATTAACAGTTTTCTTAAGATTTTCGAACGAACTTTAACTAGTCAAAAGATTCCTAAAGACCAATGGGTCACGGCGTTGCAACCCCTCGTCGGTGAGGTCTTTATTAAAGTTTGTGATCAGCTAACAGACGCTGAAATGCAGGATTACGAAATAGTCAAAAATAAA
>JAHWFP010014460.1:0-13717 GCA_023313725.1 Lithobius niger | reverse complement strand
AACATAACATAACATAACATAACATAACATAACATAACATAACATAAAACCACTACTCGTCCAGGGCAAACCCCGAAAGGCCGGAAACGACATCAGACGCTACAGCTTGTCAAATTTAGTCTTCCACCCAATCACAGAAGTGAAGGTCATGATGGAGTCTGGGAGCGCGTTTCACTCGCCAACAATACTACGGTTCGTCAGGCCAGCTGCCTGGCGTGATCAATATGCAACTTAAAACGATGGCCTCTACTGCCCGTAACACGCTGCTTGTCATAGAAGGGGTGGGAGATGTGAAGTACCACACACTTGAAGGTTTTGAGTAGGTCATCTCTGACTCTACGGCGGGACAAGGAAGAAAGACCTATTACGGAGCTTTACTCGTAGGGACGATCTCTTAAGGAAGGTATCAGACGTGTAGCACGGCCTTGGACAGCCTCGAGAGTATGAATGTCTTTCATGAAGTAGGGAGACCTCTACCAACAACCATTGTATCAAGGTGCTTGAAACTTTTGACTTGATGGCCCGTGAGCCCATGCCGAGGTGTGGGCATTCCAATCTCCAGGCCCCAACGCTCAACACCTCCTCTTGAGCCCTTTTGGTCCATTAATTTGAAATTGCCCCAAAATCTTCAAAATTCCTGATGCCCAGATGCCAGCGGCCGAACGCTTCAAGTCACAAGCCACTTAGCCCCGTGTTTTAGAGCGAGCAATGCAACCATCCTTAAGATACTGGACCACAGGCTGGACTGGCTTTATTACACCATGTGAGTTGGACTAGGTTCGGCTAATTATCCGATAGGCTGAATAGAGGACGTTTCGACTCTCCCACCAAACCTCTCTTCAGTATCAGCCTTCAAATTAACTAAAATATTGACCTGGTCGAATCAGTCCATCACCTGCTACCAAGATGTTGCCAGGTCGAGCTACACGGCTTTTCACCGGAAACACACTCGGAGCTCGCGGACTTGAGCCAATGGACCTCCTTAGACTCAAGTTTGACCTAATGCTTAGCTACAAATTTTTTTGTGGCTTTTTAGCCATGGATTTGCCCTTTTTGGATAGTTGCCCTATATGAAATCAACTCGGGGGCCACTTAGGGCCGTTGTCGGTTCAGGGTTCCCACTTGGACGGCTGCCGAAATTTCTTTGCTGTTTGCGTAAGTTCCGGATTGGACCTCATTGGCTGGGAGGTATAAGTCTCGATGAATACCCTGGTTGCGTCGTAGACCAGCCATCTGACTTCACTTCTCCTCTACATTCGCAGGGGTGAGGTCGAATTCGCCTCCTAATGCTTACCTGTTTTGTCCAGGTTAAGCTTACGTTCTTTTTAATCGTTTTCGTATGTTTTATTTCAAACTTAAACAATTTTACAGACTCTATGGTGAAGCTGTCATGTACTGTATTTTAACATGTTGACGAAACTTTTGTGGATTTAGTGCACCTGACGACGAGGTGAAAGTAACCTCGAAACGTCGTGCTTTTCATTTTGTTTGTCGTGTACTGCGTGGCTTTTTTATTCTTATGTTGGTTTTACTACTACCGTCTGGATCTTGGGTAAAACCTAGCACACACGACTAGATTGGACAATTTGGCCGCCGAAAGCGCCACTGATTCGATTGACTTGTCCTTTTGCCACTTTTTTTTGTCAGGTGAGGGCGATAGTTACTGTTCAAAATAATGCCAACTGAGAAGCTGTCGCTCTTTTCCTTGAAACACGTTCTAAGTACACGAACGTGTCACTATTTATTCGAAGAGCAGAGAAATAGCTTAACTGTGGCGAAGTAGAAATCTAAAAAAAATTATGAAAAAATTATTTTAAATCTAAAAATTTGTCACGTAAATCAACGTAAAATGAAAATTATTGTTTTGAAAACCGTCGCAACTGAGCTGATTGCTGCCTAAGAACAAAACCCATGTTTTACCGGCAGTCAGTATTGATGACTACACTTCCATCGTTTAGCATTGCCTTCACTTCGCTGCGGCCATATTGTGTACCCCCGAAAAAACCGTTATAGATCACGCCGGATAGTTTACCGATCATGGTTAGGCCTAACGAGTATTCTCTCTGCACCAAACATCAACCATCTGCAACGATGCATGCACATTGAGGAGCACGCCATATACAATAATGTATAACAATTTGTCTCATCCCTCTACACACCGTCAACCGTTTATCGATCTTTTATTTTTTTTATTTTTGTGGATTCAGAGGGGTGGAGTTAATACAGCCTAAAAGGTTTAGTAACGCATGCCTTGAAGTTGCACGTTATCTAGTGCACGTTTGCATGCCTGAAACCAATCAAGAGGGCGCTGGCGAATAGTGCCATTGTTTACGCAGTCCCTTCTCGCATTTTCAACACCCAACCGCAACGCGCTTTCGGTGCGTCATTGCGGACGATTTGGCCGCGTAATGGGACACTTCAACCATGTGTAAATGATATACGACGTGTATGATGTGCCTAATGTTTTAACGTTGATTTGTTTGGTTTCTGCAAGATAGGGTCATAACTTGGGATGCCCCTCAACACTCCCACCCAAGCTTGTAAGCCAGCGATTCAGGGCGCCTTCCCTGTCACATGTTTACGACAAGAAGGCATCACTAAAATGTGAAGGTTGATAGCCGAGAAAGAAATAGCATGTTTATGCTATACCTTCCCCCTTCCTTCTCTTCCCCCATGGAGCTAATTTTCTAAATCCACTTTACCGTATCGCCGGGATGGGACAACATTAGGCTCCTTCCCGCTAATATCTTAGTCCCTATATCAGCCAAACATGTAGGGGGGAAACCCATCGTCGCCATTTCAGCCGGATGCCGCAACACCGTCGTTGTCGCAACGCTAATAGGCCTAACTAAATCTTCGTTTGTTTTTCTCGCAAAAGATAGACGTATAGCTGGCGGTGCTGGTGTAATAACACTTCGGGGGAGGTGGGGGTTGGGGGACAGGCTACCTTTTTATAATTCGTAAGTGAGAAATGAAAGAGAAGTTTTTTTTTTTACCGTAACGAAAAATCGACTTAATTCGTTAATGGAAAATCTGGTGGATGGTAATTGGCGGAACATGTGAAACGATTTTTCAAAACTTCTTGGTTGTCATTTGCTGCTGATGCCGACGAGTCAAGAAGATGGCCTCTGTAACCTGTGGACGATACAATGCAGTTATAATAATGTAATAAAGAAAACAGAATGTTCACATGTGCATGTGTAGCGCTGCACTTCCATAACCACGCATCCTTGTAACCTAAAATATGTCTGACGAATGTCCCTAAATGTGCACTTAGGCAGTTTTATTTTTTATTTTTCAAGTATTAAAACAAGGACATCGATCCCAGAAAGGAATAATCAAGAGTGAACAACTGTAGTAGCATGGCGGCCGCGTGCAAGAAACCTTCGCTAACGGCAGAATCTGGTGTCTTCAGAACTCAGTTAAATACCTAATTAACTAACTAGGCGTTTGAATGAATTCAGATTGAGATCACAGTTATCTGATGGATCAGTCGGATCAGGTGCTAAGAAGACCCAGTTGAGTCAGATATGTCAAAACGGATCAGTCGAGACAGGTGCTAAGAAAAATCAGTCGAATCAGACGCTACGACATTGCAGTTGAGTTAGGTGCTAAGACGAGTCAGTTGACCAAGACAGGTCAGTCGAGTCAGGTGCGAAGATGGGTCAGTTGCGTCAGGTGCTAAGATGGATCAGTCGAGTTAGATAAGATGGGTCAGCAGAGTCAGATAATACAGGTCAGCCGAGTCTGATAAGGCGAGTCAGTCGAGTCAGGTGTTAAGATGGATCAACCGGACTCAGGTGTGCAGATGGGTCATTAAGGTCAAGTGCTAAGGCAGGTCAGTCGAGTCAGGTGCTAAGACAGGTCAGTCGACTCAGGTGTACAGATGGGTCATTCAGGTCAGGTGCTAAGGCAGGTCAGTCGAGTTAGGTGCTCAGAGTGGTCAGTTGAAACAGATGCTAAGAAAGATCAGTCAAGTCAGCTGCTAAGATGGGTCACTCGGATCAGGTGCTAAAGCAGGTCAGTCAAGTCAGGTGCTACGACGGGCTAGTCGAGTCAGGCGCTCAGATCAGGTCCTAAGGCAGGTTAGTTAAGTCAAACGCTAAGGCAGGTCAGTCGAGTGAGGAATGTGGATGGGGCATTCGGATTAGGTGCTAAGGCAGCTCAGTCAAGTCAAGTGTGTAAGATGGGTCACTGTAGTCAGGTGCTAAGATGGGTCGATAGAATCAGGTGCTCAGAAGGTGGTCACTGAGATCAAGTGCTAAGACAGGTCACTCGATTCGGGTGCTAAGGTGGGTCACTCGGGTTAAGTGCTTAGGTCAGTCTCATGCCCAGGTACAACACTGCATTGCGGTTGGAATTATCTTTACACCATGGTATTTTTCTTCATATACAGACACTTTATCCTCTCATGTTAAAAAACATTTTCCCCATGTCAACCAATTGAGTTGAGTTTCTCGACTTTAATATTGCCGCAAACCTACACGAGGCTTCTAGATATATCAACACACGCTGAGGACGAATCCAGTTTCAAAGTACCCCAAAAAAAGAAGAAAACAACATCCTCCCCCCCACCTCTTCCCCTCCAAGCTTTTCGTCGCAGCATATATGCTTTCATGCTTTCCTTTCTATTTTAATCTGAATTCATCTTTATCTTATTAGCCTGAAGATATTTTACAATCTAGCTTAGCAGCCGAGCTTTGATAAATGTTCGCTTCTTTCATCAGAAGCTCCAGCGCGTTTTTTTTTTTTTTTTCGTTCTGTTTTTCTTACGATTTTTTTTCTCTCTACCAGATACGGACCTTGCGGGGAAAAAAAAAACGGCGGATTTACAGGGGTATATGAATGGATCTACCGATGTACGTAAACTTGCCTCGGGTTTTTTTTCAGTGTTTGGGGAACAAAAAACAACGAAGATAAATAACATAAAGGTAAAAAGTACATGTTGTTCTTGAATGAATGAAAAATGTAAGCCACAAAACGTCCACGTTTATAGTTTGCCCCGGGCCCCTAGAAATGTAGTTGCGCGCGTCCCTGGATGGGATGTGTGTGTGGTGAGGATCCGCAGGTCCTAGATGAAAGTTTATTTAATTCTGTAATTTGATTTAACTCGTCATAAGTCTAACACATAATCGCATAAAGGGTTATGGGATTATTTTTCACAATTAACACATGTTTGTGAATATTTTTGCTGGTATATGTTTTATTTGAAACAGTTCAATAATGTACCAGCCCTTTTGTGAGGTATGTTACGTTATCATCTCAGTCGGGGCAGTTGTCTTTTCTCTCTTTCTCAGGTTAGTGTGTATCGTGTTTCTTCACAAGGCCAGTCTTTAATGCAGACTGCTTCCTTCGTTTACCGTTTACCTTGTGATTTATTCTTTATTTATTTATTACTCGCATTATTTCTAGTGGGGAGACCAAGAAGCAGTATTGCTTTCCGTCCTCGTGTATGTTTGTGACCTCCAGGTCACCACTGAGAAAGACTGAACAGCTACTTAGCTCGGCTGGAGCCTGCAGCCAGTATCCGCCCCGGTGGCGCAGTGGTTAGAGCACCCGGCCTAGACAACGGGAAGTCCTGGGTTCGGGTCCCAGTCGGGGCAGTTCTCTGTACCAGTTGTCTTCCACGCCCCTCCCCCTCCTTCTGTAGGAATCTTGCCTTCTGTAGTTGTCGGTAACGTTTGTAACGGCTTTGTTCTTTCTCTGGATATTCAACAGGCCTTGATATTTGCACGCCAGTAACGAGTGCACTTCTTAGGGCCTACGCCATTTTGTGTTAGGCCTAGGTTGTACCACAGCCACCTACAGTAAAGGCCGGATCAGTTCAAGACAAATGAGGCAAGTAAAATCAACCATTGACAAAGAAGGAAGCGCAAGTTTGCTACGTGCTGCCATCTCTACACCAAGCGGCGAAATTTCAAACTAACAATCCAGGGTTCCAAATTCTGTCAACAGATGACGCCACTTGGCAAACTTGCCGCGTCGTTATTTGATTCGCCGTTTTGCGGAGCATTGTCGAAGGCAAAGATGATACGGCCTTTACTGTAGGTGGCTGTGGTTGTACGTGGGAGATGACTGTTTCGTGAACTTTCCCCTTCTTGACTCATTAGGACTGCGCTCACCATTGACGACGGCACCAGAACCAGATGATACAAATCAAACGATTAGTGTGAACTTCACGGAGTTGTGGCAAAATAGGCAAGAAGTAAGGCATGGGCAAGTGTCACTCGTTGCCTTGACCCCTGTGAATAATTCGTTTGCGAGCAGAATGAAATATTTGCCGAATCTCTGAATAGTTGCACGCAGAAGGTAATGATAAACACGACCTCCCTCCTCTATGTTCTAGATCCTCTAGACCCACAGAAGAGGTTTAGTTCCCCCATCGCTCCTCCGTCTAAGGTCCCTCCCTTCAAATGCATGGTGTTCAAAGTTTTTCTTACGTAGGAGCGTCTAATCTTGTAATTCGTAAGAGTTAAGTCCCGTAAACTTTCCTTAAACCTATTGTGCTATGAAAGTGGCACAAGGTAGTGTTTGTTGGTCAAGGCCTCGCAAAAATCCCACAATCTCTCGAGATTGACCGAGAAACCTCCGATGGTTATCCGGGGATCGCGATAACCACTCAACCGAACCCATCCGATATTACACTGACGTTTTGATCGAATAGTTATCTTGATGGGAGATCTTCTTCAGAAGTTGTCGTTAGAACTCTAAAAAAAAATCGAACTAAAGGAATGTGGAGAATTTACAAAAAAATTCGCGAGTGAAAAATGAAAATTCGGTGTTTTGGCTAAGGACGAATTAAAAAATTGTCTAACATCGCATAAATTTTTTAGTCACAAGTAATTGTTGCATACACGTTCTTCGTTTTTTTCGGTGCACAGGTAGCTGCGGGCTCGATGAGCGTCTTGGTTCCAGCTGTACATTTTTGGCTTCGTACCAACCCGGGTTCGGTCCTGGGAAGGGAAGTGTATATGTACGGGTTTTTCTCCGGTTGTTTCCCGCCCGTTGCACGAGGGTTTCCTCCGGGTACTCCGGTTTCCTCCCTCATGCGGCAAAAAACAACTGTTCCTGATGGTGGTAAAACCTTCCACTTAACATCTGCCGCTTGGGCCGTAACCTTCTATTATTATGTTCATTGCAGTAACCCACGATGCGGCATTGGTCGGTTTGAGGTATTGCGGTGGGTACTTTGCACTGATATTTTCAGATTGCGGTATTGATGTGCTGTTGAACGTTGTATTGTGTTGAATGTTTACTTTTAGCTGTTGCAAGGCTACCAGGATGTAAAGGCTTACCGTTAGAAATTCGACGCGTCGTCCAGTTAGCCACCGATTCTGCCACCAGTCGCGCTACTTACACCTCAAAAATGAACTGCTCTAACATGCGGACTGAACTGTGAAAGGTACGTGTTACACGTGATATGCGGATTTTAAACTTAAAACATTGCATTGGTACCAAATTATTAAAATTTAACAACAATGGCTTCATACTACGTACCTCTTTTTTCACTCGACGACAAAATAAAGCCTCCGGAGGTTTAATTTCATGAATTTCATGAATTTCAGAAGAGCAACCATGGTACGTGTGTATTGTACTGTATGATACGCTACGGCGTTTTCAATTCTCATTAAAAATGTGTTAAACGATCCTTTGACGTAGCAGTAAATCGTCAGAAGACTTCAAGAATAGTCACCATTACCGTAAAATAATGTTCGTTTAGCGCTGCAACACCAGTAAATCCAATAATGAGAAGATATCACGTTTTTGTGCATCCCGTTAACACTAATCAATGCTACGATTGGGGTTTTTCGTTCTTCGTGCTTTCAGTTCAGCGCAACGCTTGGGACGACGCGTCCAGCATGCTACGTGAAACCGAGCGTTAAGTCTTTTAAATGTAGTAGTCTTGGCTGTTGTATCAAGGCGTATGACTACGGGTCACGGCTCTGTGGAATAAATTCAAATTCAAAATCGTTTTTTTATGATACGGGAGAAAAAATAATACAGACTGGGTGTAGATTAACCTGACAGTCAACAGAAAAGAATGGGAAGGGGATTGATGCTTTATGGTGCATCGACCGGTAGGTCATTAGCGCCAACCTCATTCCCAGTGCAGTGGTCCCGAGTTACAATGCCTCACACATTTCAATGTGCCACAACGTTTCAGAGATGTTAAACATGCCTCGAATTTATATCTTATTGTGTATTTGTGCTTAATGGAAGAAAGAAGAACGCCCAATTTATGGTGTTCAGATACCGTGAGGGTCGGGGATTTGGGGGGTGGGGTTAGGGTCGTTGAGGTCGCAAGACCGGCCAAAAATTTCGAAGGTCCACAAGTTGACGATAAAAGTGTCCCTAAGGTCCCCGAATTAGGGCAAAATCGACTGTAACGTTTGTAGAAGAAGAAAAGGGTCCTTTAGGTTCCAGATTTGAGATAGACTAATTTTTAAAATAGAAACTAAATAAAACGTCAACAGGTATGTATTTGCAGTTTTTATGTAAAACAATTTTGAGGATGTGAGGAAGGGCTCATTCCCTAAACGCAAACTTTCCTAGCTTATGGCTCTGATTAATTTTTAAAATTTAATGATTCGTGTAAACGTCAGCGAGCGGCGCGGCAGTCACGACCTTAATTGCTCCCCGCCTCAAGGTTATTTTTTTTTTATTACTCCGACGTTCTTCATTCTTTTTTGGTCCATTGCGCAACTCATCATCGGAGGTCAAGTGTGGGGGAGTCTCACAAAACCACGAAGATGATAAATATTTAATTTTAAAATTATACGTTCGGCTGAATCAACATGGAAAGCTTTGGGTCGCAAAAGTGGAACAGAATTCTCTCAAATCCCCCGGATCTACAAATACGCGTGAAAATAAAAATAAAAAAAAGATTTAGCAAATATAGAAGGAGCAACATACGTATACCAACTTCTCTTTCTCTCACAAGTGTACTCAATTAAGTTAACGTTTATAGAACAAATAAATGTTCAGCTGAGAGTTAACCTGTAGTGGCGTGAATAAGTTTGGTTTGAAATATTTAGTCACGAATAGGAGTGTGCTAGGACGTAGCAATCGCTAGAATAAAAAATAAAAAAATTTTTAATCCAATGGCGAAAAACAAGATTTGTGATGGTTCTGGAGCAGAACGAACAAGGAACCCCCTTAAATGATTTTATTAATTTACCAACTTAACTCCAAGAACTGAGCCGAAAATCGATGTGGAAAGTTGAATAAATGTGATGAGGTTCAAAAGCTATCGTGATGCAGACATACCATCATTAAACCGACAAATAAACAGGATACAGCGCTTTGCGCTGCTTCCTAGTGCTTTCTTACCAGAGGAGCCGGAGTAAACCCTTGCAATACTGGATTCATCTCATAACTGCATGGCACTTCGTTTGACGGTAGCCACAAACACACATCGTAGTCCCCTCCAGTTTTAATTTTTTTTTTTAAATTTGTTACGGTTCTCTCCGTTTTTAACACGTCCAAGTTCTGCCTTGTTAAGATGGACGTTTTACTTGCAACTTGGCTCATAATTTCTTGTGTTATTTGTAATTTGTTTTTACTTGTCACTCTAGATGATGACTCTGAGATGAACCGAAATACATTTGTGCACTTTACGGCTCCTACTTTGTTAAGTTTCCTACTGGCACGTCACTAAAACCTGTGGATTTAAAAGAGTGTACCACTCCGTACCATTACATGGTGTGTACGTAATAGCACACAGACCACTATGTAGGCTTGCGTTTTTGTTCGTTTTATTTTCAGGGAGCCGAATCCAAATCGGGATAGGGCGTGAAGAGAAATATAAATAAATAAATATAAATAAATAAGAATTTGACCTATAATGGTCAGGAGAACGGGCTGGTGCCACTGACACCGATCCTGCAGAAAGAAACAGGGGGGAAAGAAGAAATGTTTAAGTTTGGTAATTTCTTTTTAAAAACTTATCAAGTGGATGTTCATCCAAGCGACGCTTAAATTTACTAACTGAGGGCGAATTGACAAAAGCTTCTGGAAGAGAATTCCAAGGTCCTATTACCCGAGACGCAAAGAAAAACTTTCTGCAGTCCGTCCGTGGAATGGGCATGCTCAATTTAAGGGAATGGGAATTTAAATATTTATGGTTCTTGGGTGCTTTCCTTCCAAAAGTAACCAGGCCACCAGGCTTTGGATTTTTTTTTTTTATTTTATTGGAAGTATACTGAAGTCTGGTTTCAACTGTCCCAAACACCTAGATCTTATTTTACAGAATTCCAAGTGGTTTAACTTAACACTGAACGCCAATCAGGCTAAATAATACTTATTTCAACATGTTTTTTCCTTATAGAATAATAAAATTAGCTTGCGCTAGCCAATAAAAAGCGATGACCAGGGAAAAATTGGACCACCAGGCAGGGCGACAGGGAAAACTGTTACAGAAAAGTTGATGGTCCATGCACCATTACGCTGTTGACAATAACACAATTTTTTAAAAATATTTTTCGTAAATATTTCATGGGTAATACCACTGATAATTACCACGGTGTTATTGACAATTCTTTTCCCTTAACCAATTAACTTTTTTTCGTGGCCCTACCTGCCCCACTACAGAGTAGACGATGAGAGGGAAAATTTTGCTTGGAGAAATCCAAGTCGAAAACCCAGGATCTTGGACATGCCACGTTAGACATGAGCACGAAGCACCACTGGGTCGTTCTCGTCCCGGAAATGCCAGGGGACGGCTGAGGCCAGGATAAAAAATAGCCATGCAGAATAGCCAGTGGCTGTTTGTTCTGTAAGAGAGGCCTAATGACTTTAGTACCTCAAGCCGCATAAAGTTGAAGGAAATCCGTGGAAATCTTGGTAGATCGTAATCTTACTGCACAACATTTTTTGAATATCCGCTCGTCCCTGCACCCACCAGCAATTGTGAGTATTCCCTGGGAAATTCCTGGCAATCGAAGGGAAAGCATTAGAAATCTCCGAAAATCCCTAGGAGCCCCAGGGAAATCATTAGAATCACCGGAAATCCCTTGACATCCCACGGAAATTATTAGAAACCCCTGAAAATCGTGGAAATCCGTGGAAAGTGGAAATCCCAGGGAAATCCCTCGAAATCTTGAAAATCGCAACCTATTTTCTGAAGTGAGCAACTTCTCGATTGAAATTATTTCAAAGTTACTAAACAGACGATGTCTAAGGCACCCCCGCGCGCACGGCGGCCAAGCCGCGCGGCCAGGTCCCTGTGGCCAATGAGAACGCTGGCGGTATATGAAGCAACGCGCCCTTGGTCGCAGCGGCCAGACAGTCGCGACGGCCACTGGAATCCCGACCGCAGGCGACCGCAGGGTGACCATACTTGCTTCGTGTTCATTTTTCACCACATGATCGAGAATTATCAATGAAAAACAGACGTGGCCGCGCGGCACGTCGCCATGTTTTTTGGCCGCGACGACCACTGGCCGTACGGCCTGGTCGCCCAGTGCGCGAGAGCCCTTAGGGTGGCCTCGCACCAAAATCGACAAAACGTCGTTGCAAGACGGAACGTCGCGAGACGTCGCATCTGGTGGAGAGACCCCCCAACAGACGAAAACTAGAAGGAGCTTCGTTTTATTGTAGTGAGACGCCTAAAGACGTCTCGCGACAAGGTCGCATCCGGTGTGTGGCGCTCAGCTCATTGCTATGGTTTTGGAGACGTCTGCAACATGCTGAGACAGGTTTCGACAAAATGTCCTGTGGACGTTTTGTCGATATTGGTGTGCGGCCACCCTTAAAAGCATGAAATAAAGCACAAACGAGCTCAAATCAAATAACGTTTATTTTCATATACTGCAAATTGTTCAGTTTATCTATTTTTTAAACTATGGAAGAATTAAAGGGATATACCTTCCAGCGCCATTTTTCTCGATCCTCCACATCAAGTACGGCCCCAAAGGTCTATTTCCGTACCGTTAGTCTTTCCCTTGCTAAAAATCCTTTTTTAAATGTGTCGTCTATGAGATTTTCTGTTGAATATAATGGAACTTTATTTACTAACGACCCGTCACTAAATGATGCATTGCACGCGTACAATAATCATGTTTCATCTCTGTGTGTACATCTACTAATTTTCTAATAATTACAATGAGATCTAAAATCTAATAGACTAATGCGGTAAAAATTAAAATTAATTATTCCTATAGATCGCCGAAGCAAAATTATAAGAAACTAGCCTAGAAAATTATAAATTGTGATTTTAAAATACGAGAATCATTCCGGTTTGTGACGACACAATCGTTGACTTGATTATGTCTCGTGTACTATTCACAAAGCCAACCGAGACAGCAGCTATGCGAGGAACGCAGCTACCACCCCAGCCGACCTTGGCACTTTAATTGCTCGGATGATGATCTACGCGTAGCTGTTATTTGGCACGTGGAATGTTATAAGGCAGGCCGGGTGTCCCTTTAAGTTTAATGTTTGTTTTCGGTCTTCGCTTGTACCTTCCAAACCTGTTTCCCTTCTTTTGTATTCCTTGACAATGAAAGAGGAATTTTCCTATTATTTTTTTTTTCTCGAAACAGACCAGTTGTTTTCACAAATGTTTTCGTTATTTCCAATACAATAGAACGCTCTAACCGTGAGGGAATAGTAGTTTGTTTTGGTAATTCTCCTCGCCCGCCCCCGTGCGTCCCTTATTTGTCGATTGTCATTGAGCCAATTGTATGCAGCGATATCGGAGACGATTGTCGCAAACAAAACCTTCCGTTTGGTTTATTACTCTTATTTCGCACGTGTCGTCAGCCATTTTTAGTGTATTCGTGTATGGCACGCTGATCATAATATCATTGACCTCAAACAGTTGTTTACTCAAACTCTCGTAAACCTGGACAGCTGGAAACACCCCATGCCACCATTTTGTCACTTTTATGTTTTCCATTTTTATATCTACATGTTGTTTTGTTTTCTGTCCAATTGTTATGGCGAAAGGCCACAGGTGGCTCTTTTGGTCGGAAGCGGGGAAATTTGTGCCAGTACGTCACTTCCTTTTCAGTGCCTTACGCTCTCAGTATTGAATGAATGAGTTGAAACAGAGCCGCATTACAATCATGGTAACTGCAGCAATTGGACATCCGTTTTAAGGCAATCGTTGATCCAAATACGCATCTAGAATGTAGGGAACGGGTATTGGGGGCTAGGTGGCTTGTTGGTTAGCACGACGGTCTCGTATGAGAAAGGTCTCGAGTTCTAATCGGAACTCAGCCATTCCAGCTATTTTCGGGAAGAAAATGACCCTATGGTGCATCGTCAGAGAGATGAAAAATGATTACACAGTTTATAAAATCAAACAATAAAAATATTTTTTTTCCAAAACAGCAAAAACAAGCTACGTACCAACATCTGAGCTACAGGAAGAAAATAAATTTTAAACATCAAGATTAAAAAATGCCGTCATAATTAATAAAAATATCTATTCAAACGAAATATACTAAAAAACACTTTAAGAACTACCAAGACTTAAAGACAAAAAGTCAAAGGCTCAACAAGAATTAAATAAATACAGATGCAAACCTATTTACGTTGCCTTTTGGACTTGTATGTCAAACTGCCTGAGCGGGGAATCGATCGAGGCCCGAGATCCTACCGCTGAGCCATACTGACACGGCCAAACGGAAACGTCCATAGGTAGCATTTAACACGCACATATATACATGTAAACATGCACTTTCCAATCGCCACTGGAGGGACGCTTATTTGC
>JAHWFP010014459.1:0-18102 GCA_023313725.1 Lithobius niger | reverse complement strand
CCAATACGAGAACTGTTTAGAGAGCGCAAGAAAACGTAGCAAAAATTGAAAGATATTGACATCCACCCACCCAGCTTTCGATGTTTACGATTAGCTATAGTTGTTGTTTGTTACGAGTGACGAATTCACCACGACGGATAGTACCAATAGAGCAGCGTCATGTGACGTCATATTGGCTACAAGAGAGATAGCTGCAAGGGGCACTAGATTAAAATGGAGGGTTAAACAACGGCAATCTCTTATGCTGCTAGGTTGTAATTGGAAAATAAAGATTCCACTTGTTTAAAAATGTCAGCAATTGCCAACAAATCGATAAAAATCGCGCATTATAGGCCTAAAAAAATCCACTCTTAACAGCATTGTGTTCAGTAAGACGCCCTTCTTTTCGCTCTCCAGTGCCCCTTGCAGCTATCCCAGTTACTGGCTCCAGCACAGAGGTATATACAAGTAATGTTCTGTGTCCTACCAGAGAGAGAGAGAGAATTATACTTGCAGCAATTTTGATCTCATTTCTTGCCGCTGGATGTCGTTGTTAGCAAAGTGAGTTAACCTAACAGTAGTTTAAATAACTCGTGGATTTTTCGGATTCCTTTTTTTTTTTGACAAAATGTGTTATTTTTTAAGGAAAAAAATAAAATAAACGTGTACAAGTTAAATCAGTTAACACACTTTGCTAACAACGACGTCTAGTGGCAAGAAACGGTACTACAATTTGGTAAATCTCAAATTCTTTCTTTACATTGTATAAAATGCTGTATACAACATTTTTTAAATGTAATTATTCTTTAAAAAAGCCTAGTATTTTAATAAATTAGTGTAAATCGCGTTATTTGCCCTCTTAAGTTTATGTATTACTTGTGTATGCATGGTCCGTTATATTATTTCCAATTCTATGGTGCCACTACTAAGGTTTAATCGCTAATCCTGGGACTAGGCGAACATAAAATATATCTTTTATACGTGACACGCGTCTAATATCTCCAGGATATAACAGGCCCAGATTATTATTATGCAAGACCAGAAGCAGTAGCTTGTGCGTCAGTAAAAATCTGAACTGTACACTACATGAACAGAAATGAATCTGCAGTGAAAAGATGTAAAGTAACACCAACAGGTGTTTCTTTATGTTTATGTACAGTTGTACACTGCAAATTAATATGTACGCTACAAATTTTATTCACCGTCAGCGCTATTGATGGGCCTCTACCACACGTATATTCTTAAACTATACTTAAAAAATAGGCAAAAATTGCATTCGTAATGAGCTGACTAATTGTGTTGTGGAGGGGGGGGGGGGGGGGGACCACTATCAACCCTTTGTGCCCTGGACGTAACCGTAGTGTTTATTATCCACTGAGAAGAAAAATTTATCGGCTGAAGATGACGTAACATCGATTTTGTGCTGTGGCCATTAAAGGAACAATCTACTATAGAATTAAAACTCTTAAGACTTCCATCCGACTACACACGTATGTTTCAAATGTGACCATTGCGACGCGTAGCTGGCTGGCTGGCCGTGCGCGTGTTTCATGTCTACTGTAAATTGTGCATTGTATGATCTGTACATTTTGCATTAAATTAAGTTTTATTTAATTAATTTTTCACGGTCTGCTCGTAACTGGCTAGTGTAAAAAACTTGCTGCTTGCTACTTATAGCAACCATTATTTTAGCTCTCCCACCACAACATCGCAACATTCAAAACGGTTAGGTTACTTTGGTAACCATTTAAATTGTGTTAGGCAATTCCCAAAGCATGGTTTACTTCTTCTGTTACGAGCAGGGCAAAGCGATTTATCACTGTAGAAATTTGTCGCGAAAAATTTAGCCAGCTCCCTTACGTTTGGCCAGAATCAACCAAGTGAAGGTTGAAGACAAAGTACGACATTTTCTTTCGCAACGTATATGAAACAACATACAGTAAACGTGAGCAATATTTAAACATTGCCCGGGCCCAACCGCCACCACAAACATTAAATTTAGAGCAACGTATGATGAAAATGAAGCTTACCCATGATGCATAACGATCGTAAAATCCTGATGTAAGACAGACGTTCACCACAACACACACACACTCAATTCACCGCTTTCAACACAACACAAGTGCCTGCACACACTCACGAAAACTCACAACAGTCTGCCAACACATCGCAGCTCCCGCGGGTCAACCACTAATTTTGGCTGGGTGTCAGAGGATGTCTACAAAATGACTATGACGTCACGGGGTTCCAGAAATTGTGTTAAAAAAAAACATTAAAAAAAAAGAAAAACCCCCTTTTTTCGTAGCTTGCATCAATTTTGGCATGTTTTAACCCTATTTCAGGCCTACTTTCTGTTTCACGTGTGACCCAGATCGAGTGGTGACAGCAAACGGCCCCAACACATGGCTCAAGGTTCGTTGGCGCACACAGTAAGTTTTTCTCTCTTTTTTTTTTTTATGGGGGAGGGAAAGGGAATTCAAAATAGGGTCCGAAACGTTCAGAGCTACGAGGGTCTTGGGTAGCAGTTCCCAACCTTTTCTACGGTCTTCCTCCCCACTGCAATTTTCTGCAGTATTCCTCCCGACCGGGACTATATCATGGTGTGCGTCTCCTCCCCATACCTCCCTGTGTAATATTTTTTAAATAAAACGATTGATACTGGAAAAGTTGAAAGCTTACAATAACGTTATTTAAAAAAAAGGTTGACAACAGGTCTAAGCAATGCATAGTTAAAAAATAAAGTTCACCACTGATATTTTTATAATTCGGCGACGATGCATCGGCTGGCGCCTCCCCAGCAGTGTTGCTCCACGTCTCCGAAGGGAGGCGCACCTAACCGCTTGGGAAACACTACACTGTATACGGAGGGTGATGGCCGGTTCGGGAGGGGGGAGGGGGGGGGCCAGAGGAGTTACGTTACGCGCCGGTTGCCAGCGTCCTCATCTCCAAACCAAGAGAACGCCGGCTCGAGTCCCGCGACCGACCTATTTATCCATATGCGACTTTTGAGTCACCGGAAAAAATTCTACAGTGAAAGAGTTAAGAGTAAGGGCCTAAAAGGCAAAAGTCAAAACGGTGTAGCATCGGTGTAGCGACAGTTAAGGGTCTAACAGGGGGGTCAAGTTATGGGTTGGGTTAATTCGAAATTAAATCCTAGTGGGTGGAATAAGGCGAATAGGAGTGGTTCAGTTCTAGTAATGTTTTAAATTGGAGCGATAGTCAGCTCAAGCTCACCTGACTATGGGGGCACTCTTGCTTATAGGGCCTTAAATGGAATGCCATAAATGAAAGCCTTACGCGGGGTCAGATAGCATTATGATGGATTTCGGGCTATTATTTGGTTTGGATGGCTAATTTGGCAGCTACACACTGGCAACGTGAATGATCCTGGTTGAATTTAGGTTGGGGGAATTACGGCAAAAAGGGAAATATTTCTAATTACTTTTACTCAAGCCGATATTACCTTACGATGTGGGTCGGTGGGAGGATCGTGGCAGCTGAATTCTATTTCGATTCATCTCTAATTCTTGGGAGCACAGGGCAGACGATCAAGTGAGCTCCACCTATTACAATTGATATCATACATTACAGGCAATGTGTATGCTATATATTGTTACTATCACATAGCATCATCCACTAACAATGAATATTGATTTTGAAGTGACAATGGGTCGTTACAATCACAGGGGCTTGTCCGTCTCTCTGCGCGTCGCATGGATAGGGATCACCGAGGGAGGCTAAAGGCCTCTCCAGACAGAAGCAAATTTCGTGCGAAGCTATGCGTGACTGTGTGCCTACAAGGTCAAAATTGCAGCAATCGTGTAGTTGGTGTTGCGTTAAGGGCGAATATTGAAGTCTTTTTTACACCATATTACGTCGCCGTGCAGCCAGTCTGGTTAGTCTGTATCCATGCAACAAGCGAGAGATGAACGACAAACCCCTGTGGTTGCAAAATGGCGTCATGTAGACCTTGGGCTTGGTTGATTTCACAAATGACGTCATAAGAGCAACTTGCTGCGGTGACATAATTTCAACGTTTGAGATCCGGAATTAAACTCAAACAACGGACAAGTACCGGTCTATGTGTAAAATTTTGCCAGTAAGAGACTGGTAAGCATTACACCCTTACTACCCGGTGGTTAGCATAAGGGCTTGATTACTATAGTAATGGCTAATTTTGTAAATATAACTTTGTAAATGTAGTTCTTGCCTAATGTGACAGAACGTGTGTATGAACGATTGTAGCAGATTTTTTTTTATTGGAATAGCTTTGCATAACTTTAAGCACACAATTTTCTTGTGAAGTTTGGCATTTGACTTTAGAATTTTTTTATTATCTTCGTACGAATTTCGTACATGTAAGGTAATTGATGTTGCTCTCTCCTGTGAATACTGTCATATGACCAAACCGGAAGAAAAAATTTTTTAACCTAAAACCAGGTGTTCTACCTGGAAAACCGGGAAAATTCGGGGAAATTTATCAATTTAGGAAAATTTGGGGAAAAATCAGGGATTTGATAAACGTATACTGAAAGTCAGGGAATTTCAACATTTTCCGGAAAGTCTTTTTCATCTATAAAGAATTCGGATTTCAATTTTTTACTTCTATAAAAACCTTCACTTTATTTCAGTTAAAACTTAAGTCGTCCTTCTGATAAAGCGAAAACCGGCCTAAGTAATATGGAACGTTACGTGTTAAATGCGTTTCTATAGTTTTGTTAAGATTATGGTTGTTCTACTGTTTGCCAATACCAGTTAGGCCAGTATGCAATTTTTGATTTAGCAAAGCAATGCGATGTATAGTTAATGCGATTTGATTGAAATTAATGTGAAGACCGAAAAAAAATCAGAGAAAAATAGCAGTGTTGGCCTAGAAACCTGAAGAAATCGGGGAATTTCATCCGATGAGCTTTTGAAAGCCATCATGCTAAAACAAAGCAGGAAACTAACATCTCACTGCCATTGGATTATCACAAGGGTCTTCGTATGAGGATCTCTGACAGTGTTTCGTCAAAATGTATTTATTGCTTTCCTATACACTTATGGACGAAAGCTGACCGTCAGGTATAGTAAGGGTCTAATGCTTACCAGCCTGTTATACTGACAAAATGTTAAACCTAGACCCTTACTGTCAAGGCTTGTTCGTTCCTTCTAGATTTTGACTTTTAAAACCTACTCTTAACTTCTAACGTTCCGTTTTTGACAATGGCGAAACGAATATTGATATTAAACGTTCCGTTTTTGTTTATTAATACGTGTTATATACTTTGAGAATTATTGCAGCTCAACTATAAAACACTGCAATTGACTGCAACAAGAATGCACAATTCACTCAACATAGAGACGGAGTATACAACTTCTTTTTTTATGTTGGATTTCACATATATTTACTGTAATTTTTTTGTTTGATTTCGGCAGCTGTAACACTTTAAGACATTGAAATACCTGATCTGACCTTACGAAGGCATGCATGATTTTAACCATCGTGCTTAAACGCTTTTATAGAAATATACCATACGGTCTAACTACGGCCGTAAATTTGCCATTTGCACTACCCAACAAAAGCAATGAAGCCATGGGGAAATTGGTAACGGTTGTCCCAACCCCCACCCAAATTTCTAGGATCATCAGTCGGAGTCCATTTACAATCTTCCTTTACGGCTTTCAGTTGGTTAATGAAGGCTTTAAAAAAAAGGGCTTTATTAAAAAGCCGGAAACAGTGAACTTGCTTGAACTGCTGATTTTCATGAAAATAAAACAAGGCAGCACAGCTTTTCTTAGGTATTAAAAAAAAAAGAACTCTACTCCCTTTTTTTGCTTTCTTAATTTAAAATTGCATTGTTTCCAGCGTATTTTTCATTGCGGAAATAATACATGTTAAGAGCTGACGACGGAACATCTGCTGGGTAGAGTGAGAGGCTTTGAAAAGAAGCGAGGTCTGCTTCCCTGTACAGCACGTAATAATGCTGAGGTCTGGCAAGCTGCTCCTGTCATGGCAAGAGTAGACGATAACGCAGTTTCGAACGCAATTCGATTATCGTGAAGTTTTGCCAGAGGATGGTGCACCTTGCTGCATCCGAGTTTGTAGAGCTAATGAATTTACCCTTAGTGTATGAGGCCACAGTAAGGCGTGCACCTTGCAGGCTGTCGGACACAGCCTTCCACTAAGCCCATAACTAAGGACATAGCCATAGTTTTATTCTGAAACACCATGTAGACAGAAAACTGTGATCAACCTCAAAATGCCGTTCCAAAAGTATCCGTTGAGCGAAAGTGGCGTCACCATTGACGCGATTGACGGATTCCATCCGGAGTTAGTCGATAAACTGTTACCTCGAAACTTCGCACGTCATCCAACATCAACCACCTCTGCAGCAGACTGAACAGAGGAATGTTGAAGGTTACGTCACTTCCGTTCTCTGAAACGCCTGCTCAGTTTACTGAGTTCTGATTGTAGTTTTGAACGGTACTGGTGTGTGACCACAGCTTCCTAGTATCTATAAAGGCTTGGCCATGGTAGTAAACTATCTGGCCAGACCTATAACAATATTAGGGAGGGGGGGGGGTAGACAAAATGGCCGCCACGACTGGCCCATTTCTTCGAGGTCTGTTCGGGAATTGGCCAAGCTAATCGCATCTTTGTATCGTGAGTTGCGACATCCATTGGCAGCTTGTGGCGGTTTTCACGTACATTTGCGTGTAATTTTTAAAGTTATCACTCAGCCATAGTTAAGCTATTTCTCTACGCTTGCCAAACAAAAGCGACACGTTCCTGTATCCACAAAGTGTTGCATGGGAAGGAACGTTGGCAATTTTCGTACTGTCAGTGTCGCCCTCGGATGACAGAAAGCAGTAACATATCAAATCCATCGATTGTGACATGTCGAAGATCCTGGGATTTTCCGCTTGGATTTCCCCAGTTAAATTGTCCATCTCGCCGTCTACTTATAATCGTCCTCATCTTCATCTGGAGGTGACGACGGGCTATGCGGCCGCCATCAGGTGACGGAGGGCGGCCCGCATCCTGTTTCAAACGGGTGAGCAACTATCAGCATTATCATCAACATCGGATCAGTGGGGATTTCGGCGGCCATATTGTCCAACCCAGTCGCGCATGCTATTCTTCATCCATGATCCGGCCGCCGGTGCTGTAGAAGAGTCCTGGCTTGACGCTCGCTTTGACACAGCATGCGATCCACGTCATCCAAAACTTTCAGTAACTACACCTTGGCAGACTGAAAGGACACGCTACAAACAATACTCCTACCTCGACCTTCAGGCTTTGTAAAAATGTTGTTAAAGCTCAGGAATAACGCTAATACTAGATGGATATCACCACTTTTTACGGATCGGGGCTAACTACTAAGTATTAAGTTAACCCTCGACCTTCAGGCTAAATTTTGCTTAGCCCTCAACTTATTTCGTGATGGATATCACCATTTTCCCTTATTACCGAGCTTAACCCAAAGATTAAGTTTAAACCTCAACTGGATATCCCCACCGGTAGGGGCCGTTCATTATTTCTCTACGGAGGTGGAGGTGGTGGTCACGAAAATAAGGGGGGTCACGAAAATTCTTATATGAAGAGGGCGGGGGGGGGGGGCTAACTTTTTTTCGAGGTGCTATCAGGAGGAGGGGGGTGGTTAAAAAATGAAACTGCGAGAAAGGAATTGCACAGCAAGTTATAGAATGTTAATGTAATCAATTTATTTAACTCAGCACATCCCACAACATATTAAAGTAGGCCTATACCTTTCGTACACTCATTTCATGAAAATGAAAATTCTAATACAATTTTTTAGGGGCGGGGGCAAAAGAGTTTCTCAACACCAAAAGGGCGGGGGTCACGTATTTTCTTTATATTGGTGGTGACAATTCGCCAGCCCACCCCCTTGATAAATAATGAATGGTCCCTCAGGAGATTAGCGTTAGTGGCACGCACAAACTCGCTATTCTTCTTACTGTTACAGGCCGGTGTTGCAGGACGAAACGAACATTTTTTACAGATTACAGTAGCTTTTACTACCCTTGAAGTCTTCGAACTATTTTTTGCCACGTGAAAGGATCGTTTAATAAGAAATGCCGTAGCGCACGTTACAATAAACATGTATTTGGTTCTTCGTCTATTTGAATTTAACCAAATTTACCCTGACAAGCCTTTATTTCTATGTAATACGTCCCAATCAGTGGCGGCAACAGCCACTTCACGCAACCAGGTCCCGACCAGGGCCGAGTGAAACATATATACTCAGGGCCTTCTGTCGTCGCTGAATTAGCTGTCATCGCACGACGGTTCGAGAAAGTTTTTACCAGGCCCTGGGCCCTGGTGTACCCTGGTCAGGCACCGCCGCTGGTCTCAATGAGGTATGTAGAATCAAGCCATTGATAACTTTAATCAGGTTTCGTTACATAACAGACGAAACCAATGTACTGAAACCTTTTTCAGCTTTTCAAGGCTAACTTACAGTAAATTTCAAGGCTCTTTACACAGTAATTTAGCGAAATTACTTTTTATATTCCAGCATTTACATCTAGACACACGCTAGTGTGTCGCCGCCAAGTAACAGTAGATCATCACATTGTAGACATCCGATTGTTAAAAATTGATTGTTACTGATAAAAAGGCGGCTCACTAACAGGCATGTGTCTGTTAACTGTAAGCAATTGAAAGCATATTTTGGCATGTTGAGGATAAATCCCAATGCGACAAAAATGTTTCAAATTGTGGAAAATGTAAGGGGAAGGGTCAGAGATTAAGAACTAAAATTTAAAGGATGAGTGTCCACCAATCATAGAGAAAAAGATGCGTCAATAACGTTGGTTTTATGTTACTGTCTAGCTAGCTGGTAAGATTTTTCCCATGTTAAATCCCATAGACTTTTTGCTCATGACTAGCGCAAAATTGAGAAGGCCTACGTACCTGAACTTTTGTACACGGATGCATGGAGATCTGACGATGGTCCTTTTGTTGGTTTGGGGGTTGTAGGGGTCAGGACAAATGCGTGGGAGGGTTTTGAAATTCGCCACCGGCGAATATTAAATGTCGTTTCTTTTCCAAGTTACAACCAAAGAGTTTAAGCAACAATGGCTTGAACAATCAAGACTGGTCCTTAGATTTATTGTAAAAGCCTGGACGAACTAAAAACTGAACTGTAACGAAGGACAAAATAAAGAAACATTAACGTTGCCGTGGATTGCGTAAGAATAAAGGGATACACGTTAGATGATGGTTACGCAACAATACGAGCATCCACGAGCTAATGGGTTTTTTGTTAATAACCCACAAAAGAAATGCTTCGCGTTTTGCTGTTTTAGTAACAGCGATCTTCGGGAGTGGTTAACGCTCGTTAAACCCTTTGTAACCCTTTTTTGGACCTTCGGGGGTTTCTGCATGACTAAATGTGAACGAAATCTTGAAAAATTAAGGGGAAGTTGCAGAGATAAACAAAACAAGTGAAGGGGATGCGCTGATTGAGTGAGCGAAGCAAACGAAATCAGTGATTATTAGTCAGTGTGTGCAAAAATGGGATTGAAGCATCTTAAACAGACGGTGTAACTTTATGTACGTTCACAGTCTTATGAAAGTTGTGATATCCACCCAAAACCAAAACTGGTAGAAAAACTGGTTGGTTTTGGGTTGATTTTACAGTAGGACGCTAATCCGTCGTTAACAAATGTGAACAATTATTTAAACGCTGACAGGTTCACGTTTCCTATGGTATTATAAATGCAGAACGTCCCAGAAACGCTTTTACCAAATTGTTTAGTGGAACTGAACATTTTGGCAAAAAAGGTTCGTTCCACTTTTTGCGTGAACAGTTACGGTACGTCCTCTCTCTCGCCAATCAACGAAGCGGCAGGAGAAGCTCAGCAAGTAACACGGAGCTGCCCCTTTTAGCACACATTGCCTGCACTACACTGCACCTCTCTTTCTGTTTCTAGTCTAATCCAAGGGAGCACCGTTCACAGAAGAAATGGATTCTGCTGTCGAACTATTTGTATTCATTTATTTAACTTTACGCCGAATTTTGTATTAACGTTCACAAAATTCAAGGCCTTTTCAAGGCCCAACAACAAAAATTCAAATTGTAAAGGTTTTCATACCTTGAATTTTCGGTTTTTAAATTTAATGCTTTTGAAGGAATTCAAAGCCTTGTACGAACCCTGTTTAATTCTTTACCGGGAAAGCAATGTTTCGCGTTTACGATTGGCTTATCACGCGACACTTGTGACGTCCATAATTCAATCAAGCTGCTAGCCCAGTCCTTTTTACGGCGTGCTCGCAGTGCGACTGGTGGCAGAATCGGAAGCTAAGTGGAGAACACGTCGAATCTCTATGGTCAAGCCTTTATAGATGTAGGAAACTCTTGACGTAGCAATAAATAGCACGCATGACATAAAGCACTGAACCAAACTGTAACAAGAATGACGAATTTGGCCGACTGAGGCTTGGTGGTTATGGAAGGCACTTACTGATCACTTTACACTCACCAGCACGTTCACCAAACTCGTTCCTAAACGCACAGTGAATTTTAAAATCGCTCAGCGTGCCGTCACAAGTAAAGCATAGGACTCACATACTCTAGGCAGAGCCTCCTGCAGTGGAGATCGAAAAATGCCATAAAAGACCAAAAAAGGCGACTAAAATCAACGGCGGAGCAGGTTTGCTAGGTGCTGTCATCTCAACACCAATTGGCGAAGTTACAAAGTAACTGACAAGGTTTCCAAAGTCTGCTAACTGATGGCGCCACTAAACATACCTGCCGCGGTGCTGTTTGTATCCTCTTTTTTTACAGAGCAGGGCCGTAACAGCTTTGCTCATGGAGGCGGTTTTTCCTCTGAATCCACCAACTAAAGATGACGGAAATGCAATTATTCTTCGTTAAGATTATTTATGTAAACGTAATTAACAGATGGCCAAAATCATCGTTTCAGAATACCCGCAAAGCTAAAAGTACAACAAGGCACTCGACTAGAAGTAATGAATGTATTTTATCGGCCTCTATTTGACTAGAAAACTGCTTAACAACACCTTTGACAACGTAACTATAACGTTGAACTATTTTCTCACAACACTTCAATCGTGACAATGGCCGCTATTTGCTCTGCGGCGCATCAACCAACTCTGTTCCCAAACTATTGACGCATGACGTCACTTTCGGTGGAAGCTGTCGATTTTGGTGCAAACGGGTGCTGAGTTTAGAAAATGCTCATTTATTAGCAAAAAATATTACACGCTGTGAGCCTAATACGTAATAATATTGAAAAAAAAATACACTTTCACCGATACAAAGAAACGCCAGCAAACAAGTATTTTGAACCACTCTGCATTCATGCGCACGAAGAATTAACACGCATTGAAGTGAAAAAGCACGATCGGAGACTGGGGCGGTGGCGAGTGTGGGTGCGAAAGTAGGGGTTGGCTGGTAATGGAAAAATATTTCACGTGCGTTTATTTTCGTTTTGTATTGAAAATAAGGTTGGTAGGTTCGCGACTGTACGCGTTCATTCTATTTTTAAATGATCTATTAAGTTGTCGGTTATGGCGTTCTTGCAATAGCTATTCTGTAACAGAGTTACCTTGTATTTTTTTTTGGCGGGGGTTGGAAGGGGGGGGGGTGGAGAAACGTTAAAGATAAGCCATTAATCACACAATGCCGCTGCCTCGATCGTTCATACAACCCATTCATCACACCAAAATATCACACAACAGATGTAATTTAACTAGCTCTTGCTTCAAACCATTGCAATAAATAAATAAAAAGTGTATGGTGTACAGTTTCATTTATTTGTGTAGGGTGAGATGGGATGTAATTTTTGTTTACAATACATTTTTACAAACTGTAGTGTTACCACATGTGTAGTTTAATGCTTTATATATTCCTTTGTAAAGCTCTAACGTTGCTGGTCAATCTTTGTTTTATTATCTGTATTCAAAGGAAGGCGACCATTTCCATCCGAAATAAAGCCCTTAGGGGCGATCTAGAATTCAATAATAAAGTTAAAGTCAAACAAGCGGGGACAACAACTGGTCGCAACTGGTCTTCTGCACACTTCTGCCACTGTTTGAGGCACACACTCTTATCGTGAACTACAACAGCTATCTATATTATATATTCTAAAGGTAGTAACCATCACAATTGCAGGTAAAAAAAAAATGTGTTAGCTTTTAGGCCTAGCTTTAGATTTTAGGCCTAATTTTCAGCTTTTAGGCATAATTTTTACCTGCTGTTTTAATTTCGTAAGTAGCAGCTAACGGAGAATTTGGTTAGAGAGTAGACCTATTCATTCAAGCAACACGTTGTCGAGACTTCACGTTGTCGTATTTAAACTATTAGACACAGGCATTATTAGTGAGACATGTCGCATATTAAATATGACAATCAAAGATATTTCGCTGAGTTACTTGAAAAAGCCTATTAGCTATAAGAAAGCAACGATGTTTTAAATTGCCGAGATTTTTAAAGTTCACTTACTAATGTTGAATAAGGTTGAAAAAGGCCAAGTCGTTGCTATAGTCTTCCCCGCTTTCACTACAAAGACTAACATTTTCCGACATGAATTTCTTTGAACTTTTCGCCATGTGAAACAAGCTAATGCTCGTACAGATAAATTGTTTCACTTTCGAGCTTTATTAGACGATTTAGACGTAGAAAGTCTATTAGTAATTGCGTACTATAAAATGACAAGCAGCACTACATAGGTTAGTGTAGTAGTAGTAATTTATTTATTGCAAGAGCAAAAGGACAGAAAAGGGCCCAAGGGGCCACTTACACCCAGCCAATAACAAGTTATACAGCCCGTCAAAGACGGTTGTCACGCTATTAAAATAAAAATATGATGAAATAATAAAAACAAGTCCGAACTGAGCACAATTTACATTATAACATGTCAAAGTTTCTGGCAAGGAATTTGGATAGGTCAATCAATATTTTTCAAGTTTCGTTTGAAAATATTTAGAGTTGGACATTACAAAGTCTGTTGACACATTTGCACATTTACAATTTTAATAGAAAAAATGAAATCGGCAGTTTATCATTACTACACTATTAATCTATTAGTATAGATTAACACCTTCCACTCCAAACGTACGCCCAGATGGAGCTAAAGTCACCTGTCTATATCAGTAACGCGATTCGATCTCTCGTCCTCTAAGCTCAGAGACAGGGCCCTAATAAAGCTGTACTTTGCTTCATTCGGATTCTCAGGAACTTATTTATTTTGTCTAAGTGCAGGTGTACGTCCTGCAGTGGAAGGGGTTAAGAGAACTGTAAAACCAATGGCTTATTGGGGACACATAAGCCAGTCATGTAAGGGCCGACAAAATGTCCAGAATATATCCCACAACTGCACCAGAAGTCTGGCATTCTCACACTGGTAGACTTTTCCCTTCCTCTTCGACTGAAATATTTGACGTAAAATATGAAGGGTCTTGTCATACAGATTAACACCATGCCAATGAAATAAATACAGATGCAGACCTATATTTACGATGCCTTTTGGACTTATATGTCGGACTGTGTGAGCGGGAAATCGAACCCACGACCTTTGAAACCAAAAACCGAGGCCTTACCGCTGAGCGATACTGTGGCTCAGCGGTAGTGCCTCAGTCTTTGGTTTCAAATGTAGTGGGTTCGATTCCCCGCTCAGGCAGTCTGCATATAAGTCCAAAAGGCAACGTAAATAAGTTTGCATCTGTATTTATTTAACGTTTGTTGGGTCTTTGGATTTCCGTCTAAACACCATGAAAATGGTCAATAAGAACACAGAACGACAAATTCTTCCTATATAAGCCGAGCAAACTCAGTAACTTTTGAGTTCCATTATTTTTACGGGTAAACTTATCTAACATCAACATGCAGCCAGTCCACGTGAATAACTGATTCTACGTGAATGAACTGTCCGCTGCAAAACGAATGTAATAAACATACTGATTGTATTTAAGCAGAAAAAAGAAACGGCTGCAGAAATGCAGACAGGTTTTACGCTCTAATTCCCTTCCTTTGAATTGTCAGTTATGTCACCAGTGAATAAAAAAAAAAACATTTATTAACTGGTAACACCACTGACTACTGACTGTGTATAGCGTAGTATAATCATGTAAAAATTTTTGCCTATGCTCTTGGTTTTAACAACGTTAGGTACTGCAATGTAGTATTTCCGCTGAAAATATCATTCAAACCTAGTTTAAGTATTGATAATTATTCTAAATCATAAAATGCATTCCAAAGCGACTAGGCCTAACACCGATAAAAATAAATACCTTGGTTCTCATAACTGTGCAACCAAAAGTCGTTGAGGGAGGGATGCTTTTTTTTTTTAACCTTCCAAAGTCAATTTTTTTTTTGGGGGGGGGGGCGGGGGGACTTCCTTAAACAGGCGATTAAACAATGGGAAAAACGCGTATTTTGAAACCGGATTTTCGCAGACATGCAACGTGACATCTTAAGGAAAATACGAAACATGAAAAATAGGAAAAACGGCGGTTCCAACATCAAACAAAATTTTGTACGTCAACAAAAAAATGAATAATAATTATAAAAAAAAAAACAAGATTCAGCCACAAAATTAGTTCATTTCTGTGTTTATTAAACTGGAAGACATGTTGCTTTCCTTGTGTTGTTAAAAGTCAGTTAAACTATAAAATTTATCAATCTGAAAATTTATAGACATAAAACTCCTGTAGAAAAAAGGTCGAGATAAAGATAAGACAGTCTGACCCTTTGTACGTTCAGTGCTATGTAAGTTGATACCCACTCAAAACCAAAACCGGTATAAGAGAAGCCGCCTAATTTTCAAAAAGGGTCGGCCTTTAAGGCAGTAACAGCATTCAACCAAGAATAGGCCGCAAAGGTTAATCCTATTAGGCAACTTAATCGCACCGAATAATACTTTGGACTTTAATTGAAAACTTGAAGACTGCTACCGCGAGTAGCAATGTTCTAGTTTTCATTTAACCTTTGAACTATTAGTCGATGCGATTAACTTGGCTAATAGGATTAACCTTGGGGGCCTTTCCTGGTTGAATGATATCGCGACTTTCAACGGCCGACCCTTTTTGGAAACTTGGCGGCTTCTCTATACCAGTTTTGGTTTTGGTACTGTCACTATATATAGACCCTAGCTAGCTAGTAACTTTTTTCCCATGTACTTATTGCTCAAGGCTAGCGTAAAATTGGGAAAGCCTACGCAGCTGAATGTTTACGTATGAATGCATGGTGATCTGAACATGGTCCTATTGTCAGTTTGGGGCTTATATGGGTTGGGACAAATGCGTGGGAAGGTTCTGAAATTGGCAACCAGGGAATTTAATTATATATAGTTTCTTTTCCATGTTGCAACCAATGATTTCAAGCAACAATGCCTTGGACAATCAATCCTGGTCCTTAGATTTATTGTAGAAGCCTGGACGAACTAAAAGCTGAACTATAACGAAGGACAAAAATTTAGGAAGACATTTACGTTGCTGTGGATTGCGTAAGAATAAAGGGTTAAGCCCTAACCAGACTGGCTGCTCGCGGCTGCATGGAGTCGCAGTATGGTGTAAAAAAGACTTCAATATTGGTCCTTACGCAACACCAACCATACGATTGCAGCAATATTGACCTTGTAGGCACGTAGTCGCGCATTGCTTCGCACGAAATTTTATTTTGTCTGGAGAGGCCTTTAAGGCCTCTCCAGACAGAAGAAAATTTCGTGCAAAGCTGTGCGTAACTATACGCGCCTACAAGGTCAATATTGTAGTAATCGTATGGTTGGTGTTCCGTTAAGGACCAATATTGAAGTCTTTTTTACACCATACTGCGTCGGCGTGCAGCCGCGAGCAGCCAGTCTGGTTAGGACTTTAATGATGGTTACACAACAATACGACATCAACAATCAAACGGGGTTTGTCAATAACCAAAAAACAATATGTTTTGCGGTCTGATGTTTTAGTAACAGCGAACTTCGTGGATTTTTGCATGACAAAATGTGAACGAAGAACGCAAACATAAAACTTCACAATTTGGCTGACGTAACGCCTAAGGTACAGCCCTATATATGAAAGTTGTGATATCCACCCAAAACCAAAACCGGTATAAAAGAATCCGCTAAGTTTACAAAAAGGATTGGCCTTCGAAGGTATAGTAATACAATTCAACCAAGGAAATGCCGCCAAGGTTAATAATATAGCCAAGTTAATCGCACCGAATAATGCTTTGGATGTTAAATGAAAACTTGAAGATTGCTACCGCGAGTAGCGATGTTCTAGCTTTCATTTAACTTTCAAACTATTAGTCGGTGCGATTAACTTGGCTAACAGGACTAACCTCGGTGCCGTTGGCGGCTTTTCCCATTTGAATGATATCCCTACCTTCGAGTTCCGACCGTTTTTGGAAACTTTGCAGCTTCTTTTATACCAGTTCTGGTTTTGGGTGGTATACGTTTATCAAACAGTGATACCGGGCATTATCCCAACCCAAAAACAAATTTATTTTGCAGGTAATCTGTTGATCAGACAGTGCTGTCCGGAGATGCATTGAACTACGTTATGTCCTGGATATGTAATGGCATGGGATGCGTCATTTAGTGACAAGCTATCTGTGTTTACAAACTGTATTGTATGAATTAAGGAAAGTCATTTTCATTGTCAAAAGTAATAACCATAAATGGAAAGACTGAGTTAAAGCGGCTACTCTCTTACATCCTATTGCGTTACAATTTTTCTCCAGTGAAACTATCGACCCGGCCTGATAATAGTCAGACAAAAAAAAATGATCTCGCCTAACAAAACGGATTTTCTATGATTATCTACAAACAGCACTGACGGTTCAGAAAGAGTCAGATTCAGGGAATCTACATATATAATACGCTTAGGTTGGACAAGCAAATTCATCACTATACACTACAATGAAAGAGGGCGAGCGACCGACAATGTCAAACAAACGGATGTGATCTGTAACAATCCGTAACAATCGAAATATTGCTTTAAATGCTAGCACTTTTAGCCAACTTGAAGAGTTTCAAAGTTGTTTGAGTAACAATCACTGCATGCACGACCGTTGTCGGGTTTATTGCGCTTGGTATCAGAACGGAGAAACGGGCAATTGAGCGTCCTCCATTGAAAAACTTCCACTTCCAGCATAACATAACAAATCAGCAGGGGTTCAAAGGGAGGGGAAGCAGGGATGGGGATATTCTGACCACACAAGGGATATTCACCACATAGGAGTATCCGGGGCGGGGGCAGGGCCGTAACAAAGTCGTTTGGCGCCCGGGGGCAAAGCACAGAAATGGCGCCCCTTCCGGGAAGGGGCGCCATTTCTGGCCTTCCCATACACCGCGAAAGTACGAAGTCAAACACTGTTTAAAAAAAACTTAAAATGTAGGCCATTGTTTGTCACTATAAGAATAAGAAGATAATTATTCGAATATTCGTTCAAAATTGTAAAACTATCGTTTTTTATTTACTGTGTAGGTCTGTCTCGCTAACTTTTTTAATTATTTTTGCGCCCCCCAAATTCAAACCTGGGGGGGCAGTTGCCCCCCTGCCCCCCCGTACTTTACGGCCCTGGGCGGGGGGAGCAGCGGTGCGGGACGGGAAAGGGCTTAACCGGGGGGGGGGGGGGGGGGGGGAAAACTGACCAAACAATGGCAGAATGTAAGGGGGTATAGGCCGCAGGGTAGTCCGGAGGAGGAGGCAGGGGGCAGTCGGCACCGTTTTTATTCTATACTGCCCACTACAGTATTTTGCTCAGGTATGCGGGAACTGGCTAGCGCGGCATATGTTACGCCGGGGGTACACCTAGTATGTGTTAATTCACTCAGTGCTGGCCTGGGATGGCCGGGGATACAAGGACTGAGTAAAAGTGGCTGCTCTCTTCCATCTTATTGCGTTAAAAATTGTACCACAGTGAAACTAACGACTCTGCCTGGTGAAATTCGGGCAAGAAAACTCATCTCACCTATCAAAAAGGCATTTCTATACTTCTCTACAAACAGCACTGCAAAAGGAGTCAAATTAAGTATAAAGTAAGTGTTAATGATATACACCACCTTTGTATGTGGTCTAAGGTTATGGAAATATTGAATTAGCGTTTTCAATAAGTAATTAATTTTTATTATTCAGATAGTGCTTTCCGG
>JAHWFP010014458.1:0-21950 GCA_023313725.1 Lithobius niger | reverse complement strand
GAGTACCCGGAGGAAACCCTCGTGCAACGGGCGGGAAACAACCGGAGAAAAACCCGTACATATACACTTCCCATCGCCAGGATCGAACCTGGGTCTGTAAGAAGCCAGAGATGTACACTGGGACCAGGACGCCTATCGAATCTGACGCCCCAGTGCTCGCAGCTACCCGTGCACCAATAGCCATGTAAAATGGCTATTGGTGGATTAAGGACAGCTAGTTAAACATTTTGGCCATTTTAACCATATAAATTTACATAAAAACTAGACACACGCAAATTCATTTAACACTGGACTTATTTAAAGAATACATGCGATGCAGGGGAAAAAAAGATAATAATAATATTAATATGCTATTTGGCTATCGGTGCATCAATGACAGCTAGTTAAACATTTTGGAGCAAAAACATTGGAGAAAAAATTTTACAGTATAACATTAATAGACATCCTTTGGTATACTCAACAACAAAACAAAAATATATAAAGTGTAACAGTTTATGAATACGCTACTCTACAAAAAAAATAACAAGGTGGGGGGAATTAGCAATAATGTGTGCGTCGAACAAATTCTTAAAGGAGTTAACTGAATTTGCAGAGACCATTCCATAAGAAGATAAAAAGAAAAAAAAAAAAGATGTGTTTCACCCACTCGTGCTTGTGGAACGAAAATTCTAGTTTTAATGAGTGGCCGCGTGGCCGATCGGGGCGAACGAATATCTTACTGTATTGAGCAGATGTCTAAGTTCCCTACCAGAACGCAAAAGCCGCAGTTTAAGATCGTGATTTGGAAAGCAGACTTTTAGACTTTTAGGGGTCTATTCCTGCCTGAAGACTAAGTTCCCTAGTCTTTGACAGTTGATTTTAGAGTCAGGGTCAATGTTTAAATGTTTGAAAATATGATACACGTCTGCCGCGGCCTGATCAGATGCAGGATCGTCTTTGACACCAAAAATAACTACGTTATTCATACGCCTGGTTCTATCCATAATTTCGTACTCACAACAAGCCAAGTTATCAGCCTGTGGGGCAGAGCCGACAGACGTTAATTTATCAACTTTTTGCTGTAGGGTCTGATACATCTCGTTGGTTGGCAGAGATTTTACTTTAGTCACTAGAGATTTAATTTGACTGGTATGTTGACTTATCAATTGGGAATTAGCAGCATTGTCTGCGCTGATTTTGGCGAGGGTGTCATTTAACTGCTGTAACTGTGATAGAATGTTTTGGTTTGTCAATTTTTGGTTAATTGAACTCTTACAGCTGCCACAAAACCACTCCAGGTCTACATTACTTGTATAGGTTAAATAAATATCGTGTGACAACGTACAGCATTTTATACCATGAAACCAGTGATTGCAGCCAGTGCACTGAATAATATCATTATCGGTATTACTCACCTCCCCACCACAGATACTACACATACCTGTGTCCATTTTAACTGGAAGACAAAATTTCTATATAAACGTTTAAACCAAAACATCTAACAGCATAAATACAAGTTTCACAAGAGATAAGAAGAGCATGAGCACGTGCGAAAATAGAACATTTTGTCGGCCCCCCAGCCAGGCTCGCTAAAAATGGTTTATTTTGCCTAAAACATACTTAACCTGATAATTTTGCATTACATTGTCCTCAATGGAATGTTTCCTGGAGGTTTTTCGGTTGTATGTATCCGCCTGCTTGCATGACCCCACTGCACCTGATCGACGCAGTCCTTCTCTATATAAAGCGGCAGCATGGCCGATGTCGGCATTCATTTTCCTCTCAATCTGTCAGGCGGTGACTCGAGAGGGGAGGTAGGGTGGGCCCTTGGTTAAGTATGTTTTACGCAAAAAAGAAACCATTTTTAGCCGGCCTGACTGGAGGCTAAAAATGACTGGAGGCTGACCCCCACTTTATTCAGAACATGTGGTGGCTAGCAGGAAGTTGGATCTCTTTCGTAGGGTTTGGTGGCCCTGAAAAGGACCGTTGTTTCTGGGTCTTGCTTCCATCTGGATGGCTTGCTTCCTTCAAGGATGGCTTGCTTCCTTCTATGGGTGGTTTGTTTCCATCTGTGATGGCTTGCTTCTGCTTCGTTCTGATTGTGCTTAAGGGGGCTTGACCACAGTTCTGGCTGCGACGATTGGACCCAGCCGCTGTTTTTTTTCTCTTGACGTGTTCCTCAGGTAGTGGGAGGTGAATGTCGTTGAGTGTCGCCAGGAAGCTGCCTGTAGGATTTCTTCTAATGGGATGGCATTGTGGTGTGCCCACGACGTAGAGATTGCTTCGACCTCGTGTGCCGTTGCTCTTTCTCTTCTCAAGTTTGCCTTGTCGTAAGCGACGTCTATGGTTTTCCTAATCCAGCGAGAGATCATTGCAGCAGAAGTTTCCCCTGTTTGGAGGTCTACTGGTAAGAAGAGTTGGTTTCTGCCTCTGCGGATGTCTTCGTGTTGGGTACTGGTGAGGTAGAAGCGAAGTGCCCGGATCGGGCAGAGTAGTCGTTCAGGTTCGTTTCCTGTTAAGTTGGAGAGAACAGGGAACGTGATTGGTTTGGGTGGTTCTGATGGTTTTTGTGTTTTTGCAGGAAATCCTGTTCTTGGGTGAAGTGTAACAGATGTGAAGTTTGGACAAAAGATGCAGAAGGCAGGATCTGCGGAGACTGCTTGTATTTCGGAACAGCGAGAGCTTGCTGCGAGTGTTACTAGGAAGACGGTTTTCCTGGTTAGGATGTGAAGGGAACTGTCTTGCATTGGTTCGTAAGGGGCTTCTATTAGTGATTGTAGCACGATAGATAAGTCCCAGTCCGAGACGAGTCTTCTTGTTGTGGGGCGATCGTTTTCGAAGGAGTGGAGGAGTGCTGAGATTCGGTAGTCTTCGAGGAGATTGGTTTTATCTGCTGCCTTGAAGACCAAGTTTAAGGCTGATCGATTTAGGGTTGAGCCTTTGAATTTTTCAATGTCGAAAAGGTCAGTAAAGAATCTTAGTAGTTCAGGCAGAGCGGGATTGATTGGATTGATTTCCCTTGCGTAACACCAATGAAATCATTTGGTCCAGTGGCTGTCGTACATCCTGTTTGTTGAATCCCTTGTGGCTTTTGAGTCGATTCGGATGGCATCATCTTATGAATTCCCGCCTTCTTGAGGAGTTTGATGATAGTAGCCACGCATGAAGGTTTAGATTTGCCAGGTTTGGGTGGAGTTTTGAGCCCTTTTGTTGAGACAAGATCTGGGAGAAGAGGGAGGCTTCTTGGGGTGTCGACTATGAGAGATAGCAGGTATGGGAACCATGCTGCTGATGGCCATAGGGGGGCAATGAGAAGGAAGAGGCTTTGGCTTTCCTCGGCTTTTTGAAGTACTTGTGGAAGGAGTTTGAATGGTGGGAACAGGTATGCGAACAGATTGTGCCATGGGTATGTCAAGGCGTCGACTACTATTGCATGGTTGCCCGGCGTCGGGCTGATGTAATGGCGAAGTCTGGCATTGTGCTTCGTGGCTAATAGGTCTATCATTGGTGTTCCCCATATCTTGATGAGATATTCGCAGATGGATTTCTTGAGACACCATTCTCCTGTTGGGGATGATCAGCGAGAAAGAGCATCCGCGATCACGTTCCTGTTTCCCAGAATGTGGAGGGGAAGCAGTGTTATGTTGTTCGTGATGCAGAAATTGAGGATTTCGGAGGTCAGGTTGTGGAGCAGTCTGGATTTGGTTCCCCCTTCTTTCCTTATGTAGGCCAGCGCTGTGGTTTGTCTGCTTGGACTTGGATCACTTGGTTTTTGATGTGTGGTAGGACGTGAAGTAAGGCTAGTTGGATTGCTTGAAGTTCGAGGCAGTTGATGTGGTGATTTTTTTCTTCCTGCCAAGATTCTGAAATTTCCAGGTTGATCATGTGGGCTCCCCAACCATAATTTGATGCGTCGGGGAAGATTAGTTGATTGGGGGTTGGTTCGTGAAGAGGTACTGATTTGGTTAGGATTGTGACATCTGACCACCAAAGAAGGCTTTCTTGGGGAAAATCTTCGTGAAAGGGAAACTGTTGGTCTGGGTTGAGGAGTGGTTTGACCAAACGTTGATCCGATGGTGGTGAAAGGGTCTTACCATCCAGCGTCCGTATCGAATTAGGCTTGCTATCGAGTCCATTTTCCCGATGAGGGAGTTCAGTTCTCGTAGGGAGAAGGTTGCTTGGCATTGAAAGCGACGGATGTGGTGCAGGAGGTCTTGGACTCTTTCGAGAGATGGTGAGTGGTTGATGACAGATTGAATGAGGTGCTAGGAACGTGAAGATCCGTTGTGGAGTAAGACGTGACTTGGATTGGTTCACACCGAATCCTAACTGGTTTAGGAGGAGAATTGTTTCGTCCCTGTTCTGTTCGAGGTGGAGGGGGTCTTGATTGTGGAGAGCCCAGTCGTCGAGGTATGCACTTGCTTGGATTTGTTTTTGGTGTAGGTAGCCGAGAATTGGTTTAAAAACCATGGTGAAAATTCTTGGTGCAGGGTTCAAGCCGAAGGGCAGACAGCGGAATTCGTAGACCTGTCCGTTGTAGATGAAGCGGAAGTATTTCGTTGAGGATGGGTGGAGAGGTATGTGTAGATAAGCATCCGCTAGGTCTATGGAGATTGTCCTGTCGTTTTGTTTGAAAGATTGGCGAATGGTTTCCAGTGTTTCCATTTTGAAGTGGGGATTTCATGTAGAAGATGAGCCTTAGGCCTCCTGTTTTCTTTGGTCAGGTGAAAATGGTGCTGTAAAAACCCGGACTCGGGTTGTGGCATTTGACGATTGCCCTTTTTGTGACAAGGTGTGTGATTTCGGTCGAAAGGGGTTCGGAAACTGGTGATGTGAAGTTTATTGGAGGGTAATTTGCTAAAGGTGGTTGTGATAGAAACGTGGGGCGGAAGCTCTTCTTGATGATCGAGAGGATTTCGGTGTTGTGGGTTAGCCTTTTCCATGCTGGGTAAAAGTGGCGAAGTCTTGCGCCGACCAAGAAGCAGGAGAGCCGGTGCCAGTCATTGTTTCCGGTTGGAGCTGCGGCCGCCGGGCGATGAGTATCGGCTGCGGCGGTCGGGAGTTGCGGCTCTTTTTTGTTGGGGCCTTTGGTTGGGACGGGCGCGGGTTGTTGATCAGACCGAAAGGGCTGGTTCTTTTGGTTATTAGGGTTGTCCTTCCTGGGGATTTTGATGCATTGGATGGTTTATTCAAGTCTTCTGATGGCGTTCGGTGTTTGCTTGTTTTGTTAAGACGAAACGACGGTTTGTCTTGACGAAAAGGTTTGGGTTTACGAAAGATGTCAAAATGAGGTGCCAGGGTTGGAATTAGGCCACGGAAAAGGGTGTCCGACTCATGAAGTGGCAGGTTCCGGAGTCGGTGTCTGGTTGACTCGTTTAAGTTGTTGGCAGATTTAAGAGCTGCTTCTCTCAACAGGAGTGTATTGTTAAATAAGGCCCGGGTTGCCCAGTTTAGGGAGTGGTAGGTGGCAAAACTTGCCTTTTGAAAAAGCTGGGTGGTAAGTGATGAGAGGTTACGGATTTCTTCGGGGCTGGCATCATCAGTGAGTTTTTCACATAGTGCGTTGACTGCCGTGTTCAAAACGTCGGCTTGAGAGGCGGTGCATAGGCTCATGCCTAAGCACTTGTCGTTGTTGTGAAGGACGAAGGAAGCGACCTCAATTTGTTTTGGGGTGCTGAGAGCAGAGCCGAAGTCCATCTTGACTTCACTACATAAAAACTCACATTCTGGGTAGGTGTCGAAATTTCTTGGATTTGTGGTACCGTCACCAAAAGCACGGAAAAAGCTTGACTCGCGGCTGGGTCGGGACAGTGTCAAGTTGTAGTGGTTCGCCTTTGCCCAATAGAGAGCCTCCGTTCCGGAGGAGTCATGTAACCAGGAGATTGCGGGACTTAGCGTCTTTGTCGCGAAGGGCAAATCCGAAGCCGGTCTTGAGGCCACGGTTCACAACTGGGGCGTCGGCGGACTGAGACGGTTTGTACAGAAAACAATCTGGAGCCGTTTCTTCTACTGTCTTGAGTAGAGAGGCGAGTGGAGGGGTCTTCTGTGTTGTTGTCCGTAAACTGGATGTGTTTAGGAGGTGCAGAAGGTGTCGCGACAGCCCGTGTTGCGGCAGCAGGTGTCGCTACAACCGGCGGTGTGGAAATCTACGTTGCTTGGCTCCCGAAGGAGGGGCGGGTGAGTGACGTTTGCGGCTGTCGCGACTTGTTGTTGAGGCGACCCATTCCTGGGTGTCGGCACGTTGCTGAAGAGGTGCAGGAAGGCGGAGGCATGGGGGTTGATCTTGCATGTTGGCGAAATACCGAGTCAACTATGTTGTGGGCTTCGCTGCAAGTTACGCTGTAGTCACGACGAGATAATTTAGATGACAGGTCAAGGGGAGAATTTGTGCTGGACAAACCCCGTTGAGATGTAGCATCGCGGAGTTTCCATTTCGCTTCACGGAAGAGCGCCTTGGCTTGCCGGGGATCTTCTTCTAATGGCGAGAGCTCGGGCGGAGGCGGAGTGCGTTGTCCGTCCTGAAGCGGTGAGTCATCATCGTCATCCGCGACAGGGCCATCCTGGTCGAGACCCGTTGTACGGTGGTCGTGAGGGGCAGGGGGGTGAGCAGGCAGGAGCTCAGTATCCAAAGTCAGAGCAATGGCCGAGGCCGTCGGGCCGGCGACGTCTTCAGCAGATGCCACGAAGAAGTCGTGAGGGCGAGAAGTCACGAAAGACGAGTTGTCGCGAAAGGCGAATCCAAAATCCGACGTACGAGGTGAACGAAGGAACCTTTTGGAGGAAAATGAATGCCGACATCGGCCATGCTGCCGCTTTATATAGAGGAGGACTGCGTCGCGCAGGCGCAGCTGGGTCATGCAAGCAGGCGGAAGCACACAACCGAAAATCCTCCAGGAAACATTCCATTGAGGACAATGTAATGCAAAATTATCAGGTTAATATGTTTTGGCAAAACAAGAAAGATATTTTTTTAAATCTTGACACTGGCAATAGTGCAACCGGGGGTATTCGGTTGTTGAAAGAAAAACAGGCTATAAAAACGTAATGACTTTAGGACTAAGCAACAAAGTTAACACACAAACCTATAATCAGAAAATAACATGATGATAGACGGGAGTTTGGACAACCGAAATGCCCGACTTGTCTTCCGCCAGCAAATAGAGTTGCCTACCTAGTAAACAACGTCGCACGTCACAGGTGGGTAAAGCGAAGTTGGCTCAAGTCCATTCCGTCTTGCGTTGATAGCAGCTTCGTAGTGGTTTGTAGAAAAGGTAAAACGGTGGAGCCGTGGCCGAAAAGCATACGTTATTTAATGATCAATGTGAACCCTCGATAGAAATCATACGACATTCAGCTGCAAAACTGTAATCCGAAAATATTTATTTATTTATTTAAAAAGCATTGGTCGTCAGTTTCCCTTTGGGGAATGTGACGAACCTCAACAACTTATAAATAAATATATAAATAACACGACGTTAGACGGGAGTTTGGACAACCGAAATGCGACTTTGGATTAAACCTTATGACTGTGGATTAAACGAACCGCTGGAACTCCCGTTGTAGAAAATTAGGGCAACGCTATGTTTTTCGGCATATTCTCGGTAGATTAATGGCTGCCTCTTTCCCTTCATGGAATGGTGGTACTTTGGGTCTTTTGGTGTAAAGAGAGTAGCAATAATTCTGTCAGAGGGAGGGAAAAAACGCCGTTTGTTTTCTCCTGTATCCTCGAGAAAATGTACTGCTGTCATCAACCAACCTGTCTAGACGAACGTTTGAATGAAAAGTTGCGTAGCCAAAGAACAACATGACTTATTTGTTGCAACTTGCAGCTTAAAAATGCATCTTTAGGTAAAAGCGTAGCCTAATCTTGAGCGAAGAAAGATGTATTCTAAAACAAAGAAGCGTGTTACGAAAAGAAGAAAAGAACGGGTAGTGGAAAGAAAGTGTCGGCAGCTGTTCAGGAATTTTAGGTTTTGTATATACATTTTTAAAATTGTTTTCCTCTTCGGCATTGGTGTGTTAGAACAGTGCCGATGATTTTACTTTTTGAAGATATTGTCGAAGTTTCAGCACAAATCCGCGCTTTATTCGTGTTCTTTTCTTTACCGCTTCTTCCTCTCGCTCTCTCTCTCCCCCCCTCTCTTCCCGGTTCTTGAATAGAACGTTCACGAGTGGAAACTTCGTACGAAAATCCGAATGCTTTCTACTAAAGCGCTTTTGCTTTCGGATTTAGGAATATAACGCTGAACCAGCGCCAAGACGCCATGTTCTTCGTCTCATCGTTGTCTGGAAGAAGCAAAAATCCCTCTCGTTCGTACACAAGAACGTTCTAGCCTTATTTTATGAGTTTTTATCGAAATCCTTAGTGAAAGTCCCTAAGTTTTCATCTCACGTCGTCATTTTCGTTTTGCAAATCTTTTGGCTGTCTTTCAACAACTTTAAACTGGCTTTGCGTCAGTCGTTACGCTGTGAAGGGATTTCTGCGGCTGACTGACCAGTGTGGAGTTTCTTTTTCAAATCAAAAATTTCGATTTGTGTTGCCTAACAGTTTTTTTTTTCTGAAACCTAATTCAATTGTGTGGTTTACATTGATATTACCATTGGTATATTTACACGAGCTTTCTTTGTATCAGCCCACAACACGGAACTTTCTTGACGTGTTTGATATCTAATAAAACCAATCTGAACTTGGTGACTCGTTGAAGAAAATTAACTAACTTTTGGAGAACACTTCAGCACCTATTAGATTGTCTTTCTAAGTTTAATTCTATGGATGATATTATCTTTCTTATTTGCCAAAATATCTTGACCTGTTAATTTGCATTACATTTCCCAAATGGAATGTTCCCATTTGGGAAATGTAATGCAAATTAACAGGTTAAGTATGTTTTAGGCAAAAAGAAACCATTTTTAGCCGGCCGGTCTGGGGGCCGGCAAAAATGTTCTTTTTGTTCACTATACTTTCCTATTTTCACGTAGGCTTATAGCATATTAAAATGGGAAAGAAAAAGTGAAGAGCATGGAAAATTGCCGTTAAAAAAGAAGTGCCCTTAAACTAAGCCAAAGTTTATGCGAGGAATGAGCTAAAATGCGATATTTTGAAAGACCTCTTCTCCACTACGAAGCACCTTAGGGCAAAGGACCCCTGGCAACAATATAACAATAAATAGTTCGATATGATTTGGAGTATAGAAACACTTGCCACCAATAACCCACTTGCATTGAGACAATTACAAAACGGTTAAGAATTCTGAGAACTGCACTTTCGAAACCAACAAGCCGCTCCCCCCCCCCCTCCCCTCCCCCTCCCTCATTGTTTCGGCGTTTGTCGTCGAAATCTCGCCATTGCGTGTTATTTTTCATGCCTTTCACTGATTGCCAAAGGCATTAACGGCTTAGAATTATGACTTTATTTACTACGAACAGCGTCGGGGTGTTGTGGTCCGTGCCTAAGATGCCGCTTAGCAAGCCACTAAGAACTCCATTTCGCCAGATGCCCTAGCCTGCTTCACCATTTCTTCGTGTTGGCGGCGATTGTGCTTTCATCGATCGCCACCAGGGGCGCAAATGGTAGATGTTGATGTCTACCAAAATAGAATTCCCGCAGAGATAGTCGCAGAAATGCGGCGCTTTAAGACGCTATGGCCATTAAGACAAGCGCCGTAAAAGAATGGATTTGTAGCGTGTGTGTGTGTGTGTGTAAATGACCGCTGAAGGCTGTGCTGCGCGTTGCTATGTTTTGCCGCTACGTAAGAATGATGTGGCGCTGATGTCGCGCCTTGTGCAACAGTCACGTAAATGGCGTGATGGAATTTTTATCTGCGCAAATGGATGACAAAAATGTATTTTACGGGTTGCGCCAGTTTAGTGAATTGGAATGTGATTTATTTATTGTCCATTAACGGTTTTAGAGGTAGTAATATTGGGGTTGGTTCAAACATGTGTCCGAACGATGACTGTTGTAACGTTGGCACGTTGGAAAACCCCAAAGGGCTTGGTAATGACGCTTTGGGAAAACGGTTTAAGAATTCTCTTAGTTAGTCACTGTACCTGTTGAGGTAATTAGTTCCCAAACATGCCAAGTCTTGGCAAACTCCGAGCTACAGTGGTTTTTGAGAAGACTACCATGGGGTTCGACGTCTTCAGGTACACCTGGGTGTGTGCCTGTTTTGTGTTAATCCTGTTTCGCCGAAAATTAAGCCTTGATTAAAATTCAGCAGAAGAAGAATTTCCGTTTGCCGAATTCGGTTTTGCCAAACCCAGTGTTGCCGAATTCTGATGTTACATGTTTAGCCGCAGCAAGCACGACAGCGCGAATGAGGCACGTAATTTGGAAAAAAAAACAATTATTCAGCGAAACGGCTATGCACCACAAACCAAACTACATTATCTCTAGTTAATACTAAAAAGAGTCATTACATATACTTACATTTCATTGTAGATTAGGCAATCCACTGAGCCCCTCAATTGTAAATATGCACTTGTGTTTTGCATAGTTTTCAGAAATTATCGATGTCTCCGAAAATTACTATGTTATGTACTGGGGGGACTCATTTGAGGAAATATGGAGCAAGGACGCTGTAGTAAAACAAAGATGCACTTACACTGCATCAGTAATTACATGTGTCGTATGGTAAAGTAATAAAAAAGTGTGCAGAGTGTACACTTTTTTATTACTTTACCTATACGACACGTGTAATTGTAGAAAAGCTCACGCGCCGAACGATAGTCTTTAAACGACTCCAATGTTGAAGAGCTGATGCGCCGAACTGTAATCTCTACCCAACCCCCGATGTCGAAGAGCTGACGCGGCGAACAATAGTCTCTAACCGACCATGATGTTGAAGTGCTGATGCGCCGACCTATTCTGTAACCGACCCCGATGTTGAAGAGCTGACACGTCGAACTATAGTCTCTAACCAAATTTGATGTTGAAGAGCTGACGCGCCGAACTACAGTCTCTAACCGACCATGATGTTGAAGTGCTGACGCGCCGACCTATAATATAGTCTGTAACTGACCCTGATGTTGAAGAGCTGATACATCGAACTATAGTCTCTAACCAACTCCGATGTTGAAGAGCTGACACGCTGAACTATATTCTCTAACCGACCATGATACTGAAGTGCTGATGCGCCGACCTATATAGTCTCTAACCAACCCCAATGTTGAAGAGCCTACGCGCCGAACTACGCAGTTTCGTGTTTGTCATTGCCTTTTTCGCATACCTATACGATGACGTCACTAACATTTCAACATTATAACCGACGGTTTCGCGTTGAAAGACCTCGTTAGAGCTTAGCATCTTGGATTTTCTAGTTGCTAACCTCGCCCACGCTTGCACTTTAATTTCGTCGGATCATAATTGAACAAATGTGTCTAGTTTTTGACAATTTGTTCGAGGCCCCCTTTTTTTTGGCGCTACCACATTAATTTGATGTGAGATACGTCGAATTAAAAACAAGGGTATAGCTTGACCAGTCCTGACAAAATTGCCGCTTCGTAGACTGTATGAAAGATGGCAACTTTTTTAACAAACGCAGTAAAAAGCGAGCCACCGTAACAATCACAGAATTTCTCTGTACTTGTATAAATTTATTCAAGACTCCTATAGCGTTCAGGAAACCAATTTTTCAAAAACATTGAGTCATGATTGATTCCCTGACTTTCGTTTTTAGAGAGTTTTCCCATTCAGGCATTCATAATGACTACTATAACTTGAGTTGTTGATAAAGTTGAACTTGAGTTGTTTTTTCTACTTCAGTCCCAGCCCAATAAAAAAAAAAAACTCAGGCGCTTGACGATGTCCAAAGGAATGTTTGAATGGAACAGCGACATTTCTATGTTTATCCAGCTAGTCATGTATTTATGTTAGAATCTGTTTGTTGATGTTACGGTCAGCTGATGAACTGACTGCAGAGGAGAGAAAACGACTGTTGACACGACTGTTTGCCTTACAGCCATTTATGTTCACAAAACATGCAAATAAAAGTATGCTTTACTGAATGGCATGTAATAGGAATTAAAATAAAAAGGTCTGAATTCTTGATTATTACACTTGAAAATAAGTAAATAAAGTAAATAATATTATTGAATGGTCGTGTTTGTTGCCTTAAGGAGATTTCAGCAAAGTAGATTTGTCGTAAAACTTTAAGTTTAAAGGCTGCTTTGCAACCCTCTCGAATGTGAAGCCAGTAGCAGTCGCCACTTGGCCAGTAGACCTTACAAAGCACTCGCCATTTCACAATTTCTACTCTCCACATACCAATGACATCTTGCACGATGCATGGTTTTTCTAATTCATGCATGTACGAAATTGTAAAATTCTCTTTAACTCTAGTATTAATGAAGATAAAGCAGTTGCAGAGTCCTTATAAATCTGAGCGTAACGCCGCAAACCGTTTGTCTCTAACTTGTGCGGTTCCCGAGATATCGCTCTTTGAGTGTCATTCTCTATTGCTATAGTGGCCGTTTTGGTGAGTAAGGCTAAATTTCAGGTCGCCAATTGCTGATTTCCATTCGCCAAATGACGAGTGGCGACCGACATTGGAGAGGGTTGCTGCCTTGTGAAAAAGGCCGCATTCAATCGGAAACATCATAAGAAATATAATAGCGTAATAAATGTACTTTTTTAGTAGTCTTGAGAGTTGTATGGCTATAAAGTTGCAGGATTGTTTTGCTTTATAACTGATGGATAGCCACAAAGTCCAGTGACCTTGCACAGGACTGAAAATATGGCTCATCCACGCTTCTATTGGTATCCAAGAGGTCGATTTAAACGTCAGAAAGTAAACATTGCCGATGCAGGTTGTCGTTTTAAAATGTTGTTTTGGCTTTAGTGCAAACTCTTGGCTACAGATAGATTAAAGTGCAACGAGCTTAGGGATAGTTCCCTGAAAACCGAGTGACCCAAGCAATGGCAGCCTCAGTGCTGATCTCCACGCTATGAAGTCAATGGCCAACATCGAATAGCATCTTGGCCATTTCAGAGAGGATTTCAAAGAGCCCCGCTGTCAAGGAAAAAGCATATTTATTGTCAAAGTAAAATTTTCGGTCATTAAATTGATCATCGTTAATACATGCTAAATAGAAATGAAAAAAAAAATCAACACCTTGTAATTTCAAAACTACATCAGTGTAATCCCATTTAATAAGGTCGTAAAAATATACTCACCAACTCGGATATCCTCGTCCATTTTGTCAATACGCATCAAGGTAGGGAGTGAATTTTTGCTATTTAAAATGAAAAAAAAATACCCATTTTTTCGTCTTAGGATCAGGAGGAAAGATATTTAGTGTCTTGTTTACATTTCCTCTTGATAACTTTCCACCTGATTCTAACATGAACAATTGGGCAATTTTTTTTATGTTAAATAAAAAAAAAAATCACGTTGATCAATGTTGACAAAATGGTCGACGACTAACGCAAGCCGTTTGAGTTGGTGAGCGTATCTTTCTAGTTTCATTGAATGGCATTAGATTGGTACAGTTTTAAATTACATTTCGTTATTTTGTTATTTTTTCTTTTCTTTTTACCGTGTCCGAAGAATGGTCGACATTCTTTACTTTGACTATAAATGTGCTGCGGTGTTTTTACCTTGACGTGCGGCACCCGTGGTTCATAATGGTAGACAAGAGGTTAAATTGTGTAAAGTGCTGCATGATGTAATTGCGGCAATGTACATTGTACAAGTATGTGATATCGTATTTAACTTTTAAAGGCACATAACTCCCTCCGTATATTTTAACAGTTTTCCTCGATACATTACCGGAAATAGTTTTGATGAATTCATTTACCTTTTATTTGATCGTCTAAGGGTACGATCCCGATGACAGATGTGGCGCGTGTACGCTAGTAAGCTTCTTTTTTACCAATCGGTCCGAAGAGTATCTCAATCCCGCCAGAAAGCTTCTCGGGCTACTTTTAACGGTGACGTCACGCGATGTTTACACGCTTAGTCTGTGACGTAGTGATTCTTCGTGCACTCAAGTCACGTGACTTGCCGCTTCTGAGCGAAAGCCAATTGAGATAGTAGCTGTCGTACTCGTGGCACGCAGCTTCTATCCCAGTTCTGAGCCTATCAGGAGAAATGGCGAAAGATGAACGCATTTATCTATTCCACCAAGCAGATTTGCTACCGAATCGGTAAAGGAAAGGACGAAACGAGAATTGGATCGACAATTAGGTATATCCTATGTTTACCACAAGAAACTAGGATTAAAGAAGGGGTGGGGCAGGGATGTCGGATCCTGACATGGTGATGGCCAAAACCAAAGGCGGTGAAGAAATTAAATTGCGGATTGAGTTTCAGACGTAAATTCTCGTAGCAGACATAAGGCCTAAGGTAAAAACGTTTAGTTGCAGTACCAATTAAATTACAACTAGGATCGGTCGGGAGAAGCTTTCTTTTTTTTATATGGTACACCTAAAACAGACCTAATTTTATGCCTTTTGTTTAAGCTGTTTCTGTACAGTAACGTCGTTTTTGATTCCCGCATAATATTAAAACATGAAGTCACAAATTAGACGCAAGAAAAATAAATAACGGTCGGGAGGAATAAATAAGATCGGTCGCAGGGGCGTAAACTTACTGTCCGAAGAAGGGGGGGGGGTTAAAAAATCTCCCCCCCCCCAAAAAAAAAGCGATACATAATGACCGGTCCCTAAGCATGCCTCCTTGAAATCGCCAATAAATTAATATACGTAACATAGTCGGCAACGATAGGACGTAAATTTCGACATCAACACAGAATAAAGACCCCAGAATCTTTTATTTGATCAACTTTGTTCAAATAAAACTAACGTGTGGGAATTTTACTGCAGCAAGACAGGAGACATTGATGATCATAACGTGCAGTCATCTGCGCCAGTGTTTGTTTACCTTTTAACATTCGTACGACGTGTCACATGGCGCTGCTTGGAAATGAGTGTGATCTAGCGTCGGATGTGACGTAATGCTTGCGTCACAGAGCAATTACAACTTATTTTAGCGCAGTTGACGTATGAGTAAAGCGGCCAGGACGGATGGATTTATGTGCCTTTAATTGAAAACTGCGCAAAACAAATCATCTGCAACTACTTATCTCGCTTTTGTGGCCATTTTGAAAAATTAACTTATATTTAACACTAAGTCCTCGTAAAGTTAATACCGACAAAGTTGTGTTTCATTCCACCAGTAATGAGGACCCAGCTCGTTGACGGTTACGTGTTGAGTGCACCCGTATTACAGACTGCAGTTGTTAACATCAAGCTTTTACGTAGTTGCCAGCCCGCATTACAGCAAGTTAATGCGTTTCCGAAAATCTTCGGTCCTTGCCTCTTGTACTTCGACAATAGCCTTTTGGTGCTACGGGGGCGTACGAATGTGCGAGTGGGCAAATGCTGGCTGGCATAGGCGACTTTCCTTTTGTGTAACTATCGGATGGATGGGACTTGGCTGGTAAAGCTGTGCTGCTTAGCTCAGTACAGGTCAAACTTGCTGCTGGCCTATAATTAATAGACGCAAACGCATCCTGCATCAGCACGTCTAAAGGTGAACACCCCGTACTTCTCGGAATTTATCGACATATTTCGCTTCGTAGTATTTTCTCCGTCTTGATTGACTTAAATAGAATTACTCGAATGAAATTACAAAGCTCGTTTTCCAAGTATTTTTGCATTTGTTTCGAACCACTCCTCTTGACTTACTGCACTGCTTCGCTTCAGTTAATTTTTTTCAACACATGTAGTGAAGTGTCTATTTCTGAAGTTTCTTGGAGGAGCTTCCAAAGGGGGTGAAATTCAGCTTCCGCAAATAACAGATTCATGAAGAAAATAGCAAAGTTTTTTATCTAAAAATTTGCAGAAAAATTACGTTTTTTTTCTGTCTGCTGTGTCCAGTATTGGACGTTGGGCTCTTGAAGTGTTCTCTTTGTGTAGGGATTCCACAATTTCCCGTTGCAAAACACATTTGTTCTAGGAAGCCAAGTTTTCATCCCACTTAGATTTCTTTCCAAACCATGCTATAAAAAGTAAGAACCAACGGCCAGAGGGTGGAAGAATGTTTCGGCAATCGGGGGGGGGGGGGGAGTTCGTTGTCTCCTCCCGTTTCCCCTCAGTGCATTTCGGCACTGGTGGAACTAAAATTGGAACTTAGTGCTACATTAATAATGCACTCTCAGTTAAACTACACTGACTGCAGATCCAGAAGTCGTAATGGAATTCAAGACTTAAGGGACGAAATACTTTAATTTCGTTACTCAACCCAATTGAGAACTCCAAAGCTCTTTTGATTTCGAAACGTCACTTTAAGCTTAGATACAGCCTATGGCTACAAAAATTGTTTGCCTTTGAAGTAGGGGCTCATTGTGCTGGACGCTGTTTTCTGAAATTCGGTTAAACAATATGCAGGGCCATCAAAAAAATGTACACAATTTAAAATTATCCCAAACGATATCAGATGTCCTGTATGGAAAATTGTAGTGTTCTCAACCAAAGGGGGAAAAAAAAAACAGAATGGAAATCGGTAACTAAATGCGAATATTGTCAACAAAAATATTCCTGTAATTGAACACCTTACTGAAAAAGCAATAACGTCGTTATGCAGGTCACTTTACCTTACTTGACTACTTGAAACATTGGGTGTATTGCAATTTTATTTTGGCCATAATTTTTTCATTTATTCACCGCTTTTCATTCTAGTGTTTGGGATGGTAGTATTTAATGATGCTTTAAAATTTTCCAATTTACATCAATATTTTAAAGTGCCTCTGTTATAATACCCTGGTGATCATGAAGGCGGCATTACACCATATTTTGTTATTACTACCAGAGACTTCAGAAAGGGTAAAAGTTGAAGGGTGTAAACCAGAAATTTACCGACATAATTTTCCATCTAGCAAAAAATTTATGTAATTTTGCCGACTGATTTGCCAACTGTCCAAACTTTGGGGGAGGGGGGAGACACCCCCCATAAAAACGTCCCTGTTTACTACTAACGTACTGGTGTCTAAACATCTTAAACCTTTTCTGATATTCAGCTGTGTCCAGATATTTTAACTACCCTCCATAAATTGTTCAACCACGATGTTAACCTGCGATGGAGATACTAAGGCCCAAACTTTAAGCAGCTACTTGAGTACCAAGAGAACCTTTTAATAGTAGCGTCCGCTTTGCTAGTCTCACACGCAATCAGATTCCCTCGAAACGTTGAAGACTAAATTCTGACCCACATGCTGTTATGGGTGGGTAGACACTCTGCTGCAAACGTCCAAATCTATACGAACTTGCCGGCGTTCAGTTAAGTCACTTGCCCCTGCACTGTATACGATATCCGCCCAAGACGTTGTTTAATCTTGGCGGGCAGTGCACTAGCGTGTGTCTTCAGAAATGTTTAAAAACTTGACCGCATAAAATGCCTGGAACTCTACAATAACGACAACAAGAGGACTTAATCGCGTAAAACAATGATACAACAACAGCAACACCAATATTACACCAAAGTATGGAACGCAGTAAGAATGTTATGCATTACCTTCGCATGAAAAGTGATGCATAAGTAGGATTGTTCCTTCATTTTGCTTCAAACAAAAGTACCTCTTCTTGATAAAAAAAAAAAAACAAAAAAAAAAACTAATTGGATTTGTAAGCAAACAACTAGTTAATTTTTTCCTAGAGGGGGAAGGTAGGTATAGGCGTCGATTTGTAACATCTTCACAACATGCTGCTATAAAAAAAATTGTTGTAAACGAACAGATGAAATCTTGAAATCTGCAACCAACCCTTCCTTCCACACAGCTCGTAACCCTCTAATTTCTGACTTTGCCATACATCCGGCCACGGCCCAACAAAAATTGCTCTCCCTCTTTTACCAAATGGACCATCTTTATGAAGGAGGGGGATGGGAAAAACGCTCAAACGCCTGCTACCAACCTTCATCCCACTTACTGGGAAAAGCTCCTCCCAGGTTGGGGCTTCCCTGCTTCGCACGGACTGCCTAATGAAGGCGGCCAGCACGCGGGAAGGAAAAGAATAAAAGCCCTATGGCTCCCCCTGTTGCTAATCTGGGACAGGAACAGGTCTGAAAATAGCCCCTAGTGCCTGCCACGCTCATCCATCCCCAGGGTCGTGGAGGTCAACCCCAGACACCAGACTGACGTCATTAATCGACGCTGAGCTAACCTCGAAACGTAACGCCATGTTTGATGTTCGTTCCATTATGTGCGTCAAGATAAGAGAAAGCCTGTGGCGTAATAACTAGACATACCTTCGCTCGAAAGGATGTAATGCCATGTGCAAGTTGTTGATTTAGCGGAATGGTTTCCGTGTGTGTGTTTGATTTTGCTTTCCCGGCGACCTCAACAGCATTAACAACTATTTTGAAGTAGGTATTATCCCGGATTCCGTTTGTTTGTTGTTTGTGTTGGCTGGTGGCGCACCAGTTGTCGACGACCTCCCTTTTAAAGGGGGCCATTGGATATGGTTTGAGTGCGGCGTTAGTTTGTTCCTACAATCGTCCACGCACAAGCCGAATCCGTATATAAATTTGGTGGTAACAGGCGAATACCCCCCTGGTGAAAAACCTCCTGGAAAATATCCCCCGTCAATATCCCCCGTGCGATTTCCCCCCACCCTGGAAAATATCCCCCAATACTAATTTCCCCCCTGGAAAATATCCCCCCCCCCAAAAAAAAAATACAAGCACAAAACAATATTAAATAAGTTAGGTGAGGGAACAATAATCATTCTAAAGCCGAAACTACTATGAATGAAACTTTTTAAATATCATTCATGCCCAGGACACCCCCCCCCCCCGTCCCCGAAAAAAGGACAAGGAGGTTGCAAACAGATTATAGAGGTGACGATCACCTCTCCCTTCAGTTGCGTGTTATTCCTTCCCCTTGCCTTTCTGCTTTGTAAGTGTGTTTGACGGTTTTTAACAGTTGCAAGATGCAGCCCCTCTCCTAAATTATTTGAGGATACTCAGACTAGTCATGCATCAAGGTTGCCGTAGCATACTTACAGCATCCAGGCTAATCGGCGAGTGTACTGCATTCAAATACTGGCTGGTCGTGCACTGCAGCCTCAGCGGAAAAAGTATGCCGATGGGAATGCAATCATTCTCTCAATAGTGAATGGCTACAGCACTAGAGTAACCATGGACAATCTCAGGGGTGTAGCTCATAACAATAATATCTCATTCTAAGATGAAAAGGTATACAATAATTAATTTTCAATTATGTCTGGTGGCCGGGGGGGGGGGGTAGGAGAGATTGGTTATTTTTTACCTTGGTTACTCCCTTTCCGCCTCCCGCTCTGCTCCGCCCGGGGGGGGGGGGTGGTGGATGGGGAGTAGATTATTAATCGGTGCATATTGATATTAAAAGTTAGTATTTTACGGCAGCGAATTTCCGGCAGTTATGATTGGCAGAGGCCCTAGGATGATTATTATCATTCCCTCCCCTAACCTTACGGTTTATTTATTTTTGTATTGTATTCGTACTTTTTTTTTTGTAGGAGGAATATTTTCCAGGGGGAAATTGGTATTGGGGGGATATTGACGGGGGGGGGGGGGGCTTTTCACCAGAGAGATTTTCGCCTAGAACCAAATTTAATCGTTTGGTGTAAAGGGTTTTATTGTGGAGTTTTATTTTAGTTTACTTTTCTGTAATGAGGCTGTACTTCCACCGATACCGATTCGTACTAGTTTACCCAATATGGATTGGTAACCGGGGTATTTGGTAATCTGCCAATACCTTGCCGCTATTGATCCTAATTATTAAACTTTCTCAATGCTGCGAGTCGGAAATTTGTTCGACAACAAATCGAATATACTAAAATGTTAGAATACGTTGAAAAGGCTAATTAATTTAACACATTTTCGTACATTGCACAGTTTACATTGTGCAATTTGTACACATTTTGTAACTACTCCATACGGAACTAGTATTTTCTTGATTTAATTGCACAGTGTTCGCCCTTGATTTGTGTTATGTGGTCTTTATACCTGTTAAAATCAATGTCGATATATTTAAATAAATTAATAATAATTATGCTGGGGACCGAAGAGTGAATACGCAGTTCAAAGAACAGGAAGTTAGGACTTCTTAGAAATACATTTCATCAATACTGTCTCTTTCGCTCCCGCTGTCCATTTGATATTTATTTACGATTAGCAACAATGGATAACTCGAAAAACTATTCGAATAGTGTAGCGAAACATCAAAATTAGTCAGCTTGATTGCGTTATCGCAAAAAAAATCGATCCTAGTACAGGTGTGCTTAATTTTTCACCGATAACGATCCCACAGCAACACCAGTTGAATCGGTAGCCGATGACAGGGTCAGTACCGGCATAGCCTTACTTGTTACTTTTGCCGTCCTGCAGAAGTATTTCTTTTTATTTATTTTTAAGTAAGGCTGTTTGAACCATAAGTCTACGGAAGTAAACTAAAGCTCTTACAGATAAAAACCGGCTCAATTTTGAGCCTTAGTGTTTCATTTGCTAAAAGATATGTAGTAAGGGAAGTGGCAACCTGGGGATTCAAACTGGCAAGCCACCAACGGTGACAAGACCGTAAGATTGTCAAGAATAAAGCTAGAACATATCTTGTGAAGGGGTCGAGTAGTCTCTCACCTTACCGTCATCGGCAGAGGTCCATTTTCATTTACAGCTCAGCCATCATGACCCATGATTAAAATGAGAAATTCGCAAATCACAAACGCCAAGTAATTGAAATAGATTTTTGAAGATTCGTTTTACATTTTTTTGCACCCAGTTTGTCTTTTGAAGCACGTGTCAATTTTGAGCTGGAACTAAATAAAACCCACCCTACCTAAACCTCAAACAAACCCTATGCACTCTAATTGTATTCTTAAAACAGTTGCTTAAATATTGCTTAAATATTTATTTATTGCGTATTTAATTACTTAAAATATTGCTTAACTATTTTTAAAAAGTTGTTTAAATGTTCAAGTGTAAACAGTAAAAACTATTTACGCATGGATTTTGTGTGCATTTGTGATGTAATAAAGTGGGATCAGTGAAGCCGAATGGTGCACAGTTATGCGAAACGTGTTTGCCATGCACCCGTTGGCATTATTTGATCCTATTTGAAACGTAACGTAGTAGCGTGCCTCTGGAATGATGCACACTAACTCCGATAGAAATTGATTGTTACGCCAACACATTCCGACCTCGTCGTGTATTGATTGGTATTGATTTATGAGTTCCTTCCACTCGAAATTGGTAAAACGGACCGAGATAAACGAATACGTTTCGGTTTGTAATTCAAAACACAGTGAATTGTGTATAGATTTCAATTGCTGCAGTTTAGGCAAAGAGTAAAACATTACTCTTGGTAAAACATTACGGTGCCGTCGCCGGAGCCGACCCATTATCGGCAACATTTCGGGTTAATCTGACATCCAAAACTGTTTAAAAAGGAGCCTTAAATAGTCAAAGCTGAAACAGCTACTTAATATAAAAGATCCTTCAAGTTTGATTTAAGAAATTTTAATTTTCACATGTAGTAACTAACTTGACAGTGTTTATAAGGTGCCACGGAAGAATCGAGCTCAACGGATCACGTGCTAAATGTTCGCTATTGTAATTGTTTAAGCCTAAGGCGAAAATTTAGTTGCTACCATCATTCCTTTGAATAAATGTTTCGGTTTACTTCATATACCAACATTTTCCGTAAAGCAACCAGTGTCATAAACCAAACACTATAGCTTTAATGCACAAAGTAACTCGTCACCGCAACTGTAAAAGCTGGGGAAAAAATAGAGATCGCCCTTTACGGTTTTTTTTCCGGCTTGATCTGATAACGAACTTAGGGGAAGCCGATACGATCCAATACCATCAACAATGTCGATACAGTCCAGTGGTGCCTATCCCCTCCCCCCTAATATCAAATGGCCACCCCCCTCCTGGTTTATAAATGGTACTCCCATATTTTCGACTTATAGTAGTGGTTGGGTTCCCCCCCCC
>JAHWFP010014453.1:0-16203 GCA_023313725.1 Lithobius niger | reverse complement strand
GCAGCAACTAAACAAGATCACACAATCGGCTTGCAAGTAATTGAGACTGCACAGATTTATCTCGGGTAACGAACATAAGTTTATTCAAGTCAAATCGGTTTATATTCTCCCTCTTAAACTCCCATTTAAGGCACTCTTTAACATGCTGGGGCTTTGTACTCTAGTAACGCTAGTGCGTCCTTGCCAGTGTTAGGCCTATACTCTAGTAACTCAACAACCGTACTGACTGGTCTAAGTCCGACAACTATTCTGACTATTCTAAGTCCTAACTAATATTCAATCAATCACTACTTATACTTCTACAAATGAAGATCCTGGGTCTGGGGAGCTCAGAGACTGGCAGCCTTACAACGTTGAATTGGAATCCAAGATTGTTTTCTGAGGGAGCTCTTATTTATACTCAGTTGGTGGAGCTGGTTCCCATTTATGAGGGGTTCTGATCGCAACTGGTTCTAACCAGGTTGAGTGGGGCTGGTGTGAACTGGTACTGACCAGCATGAACAGGTGCTCTCAGGTGGGAACATGTGGATGGAAGGTTCCAGAGCCAGTCCAAGACTCCGGAGTTATAAAGGAGGAATCTGGATAACTCAAAGCTGGCTTCTAGCCAAAATGTTACCAGGCTGCTGCTGTGCACTGGGCTAGAAGTGTTGAAGCCAAAACTCTTATTGGTGATTCATGTTCTTAATTAATTAGTGCTAATGTCCAAATGGACGATGCTATTCATTAATGATAATCTTTGATTATTTAATAATAAAAACAATCGGATGGTCTTATCGCACAGATACCGTTAGCGATGCGATACCAATATATCGGGAGCTAAGGCTAATTAACCTAAATTAAACCGTATCAACCGTTCCTATCCAGTATTGGTATTGGTACAGCCTTAGTAATCATTCTTTTCGTGTTTATGAGCCCAAAAGAATTAAAATATACCAGGAGTGAATAAATGCACACGTGTTAATTGAATGTGGGCGTCTCTCTTTGTATTCTACCGTTTGCAGAAGGCTGTCTGGGATAGAAGCCGCAGATTTCAACTCTCTAGGCTGCCTGCAGGCCTTAACTCCAGGATTTAACTTCACCAAAATCTTATTTTATCAAAGTAAACCTAAGAGGTTTTAGGTTTTATCTTCCTGGCGCGTTCGAGAAATGACACAGAGTTGGGAGGCAAGGCACACAATTTCTACTCTAGTGGGCCTTGCCTGGCGAAACAAATTGCCCCTCTCGTTTTAAGCTTGTTTAATGCAATTTCTTGCAAACAGACATATGCTTGGCCTTCACAGCACAAGGGATGTTTTTCACACGTATTTGTTAAGTAAAACCCTCCATAGCGTAATTTTTAACATATTTTTCGCAAGAGTAAAAACGGACACTAGTTTGACAACTGGCTGCATGTGGTCAGGACTCTGTATGAACAGTGGAACAGAGTTAGAGACTCCTTCCTGGTTATACTAATGAAAATTTCCAATATTGGCTTTTTAAGCTAGCTTTTTTTTTTCTTTGTGCGAACTCTTCTGTTAAAGTTCATTGTTTGTGGTTTTAATGTATTTTTCCAAGAATGTCTTTTTTTTTCTTAAGACGTGGTTGTTAGAAGTCAACTTGTTGGAAATCACGTGTACCACAGAAATCCAAAGTGTAATTTGGTGCATTAAAAAGGCAATGCCCGGAAGTAATTTCCAATTTTTAGGTTTTTTTGTAATTGCCAAATTGTTCAAATGTGAGTTAAATGTGTTGACACTTGTGATTATCTACACCCTTATCCTTACCAACTTGTGGTCGTTTAACGGCCTTTGAAGAAGCCACTCTATTAACTGGTGATATATTAGGAGTATATATGCTTTCTGCAATTCTGGTAAGATTTTAAACTTGTGATTATCTGATTTCATTTCTAGGTATACTACAAGGGACTTCTGCATTGTTACTTTGTTTTGATGAGTCTGAAGTACGAAAGATTATACGAGAATGTAAAAAGGTTTTGGATTACCTAGCAGTAGCAGAAGTCATTGAAAGTATGGAGGACTTAGTTCAGTTTGTCAAGGTAAGAATTGTGTTTCGTGTTGAAACGTTTTTGTGAGTGACACGTGTTTAAAAGACATTAAAGCGTCTAACAGCTAATAATTAGCAGGTGTTCTGCCCTTTTCCTGTTATTTGCTCAGGTTGACTCACATCCATGCTATTTGTGTTTATTTACTTGAGTATTGAACCGTTAGCCAGTTCTTAACTTGTGAAATTAGTTTGATGCCTTACGTGTTGATCTAAGTGGACGATAATTATCATAGCTGAGCGGTGGCATAACTAGGCTAAGTTGCCTGAAGCGGCTAATCTGTCATTGACTGGAAAGGGGATCCCGGCAGAGTCCCTGCCAGTTGTTGCCGGCCGGTTAGGGTGGAAACTACCACCATCTTTCGGCGGGAAGTGTAGGCTTATTTTGTGTCATGTCATCCAGTAGTGTGTCAACATACTACTGCCTGTTCCTAAGCACGTAAGGAACAAACAATCCAAATATTAACATTTACCTAAGCAACCCGTAATAGTGACATTAGTCATTGGTTTGTGGATCAATTTGAATGTTTTCGGCAATTTGCTTTTCTGGACGTTATTTCATTCTTATGAAAATCCAGCTATGGAATGTGTGACCTACATGATTATTGTTCTACCTGTAACAAAAGAGATTTGCATTTTTTCATTGCTTCACATGTAACGCATGATAAACCGGGTTAGAACCACGGAAGCTATTTAACAAATTTCTGCCAATATGAGCCTTGCAAAACCATCAATCCAGTCCATCAAAACTGGAGACAGTATGGTGCTTTCAAAACTCGGCAAAGTCAACACAGTTTTCTAAATGTCCAAGAGAGAGTAGGAGTCCCATGAACTACTTCAACACTTGGTTTATCCTTCGTTCTGAATGTGTCTGTTTGAAAATATCAAAACGTTGATTTTTACTTTGAGAGTGTTCAGCAAATTTATAAGATCGACCCACGTTTTCTTCTCTCAGAAAATATGGAGGGCTTCCCCCGTGGAAAAATTCAAATATGGGCTGGCAGAACAGCAATAATGTAGGTCGAAGGAAAACACAATTGAAATATGCATGAAGAAAGTTGCAGGAAGAGACTTTCCATCCCTTCAAAGCAACCGAAAATTTTTGAATACCCAACGGTATTTTGTGTTTGAGAATGAGCGAAAAAAACGTGGATCGATCTCACAAATGTGTCTCTTTAGCGGAAGTTACGTCATCGTTTACCGTGGCTAGTAGATAGATCCGTCTGCAGTTTGTCGACAAGCTCTTACCTGTTAATACGCTCTTAATTTTTAATACGCTCTTACTTTTTAATATTTTTAATACAAATTTTCAGATTTTTGTGGCTGATTTGTCCCACCATCAGTTGCATGTCCATCAGTTGAGGAAATGTGATGTCGTTGCCGTTCTTTAGGACATCGTCACATCGCTGACAACAATAGCATGCGTGACCTTAAATGGGGAGCCAAACTGTTTGCAACCATTTTGCTTTCTGATAGATTGGAGTGGTGGTTTTGGAGGTGTTATAAGTTACCTTGTTTGCTTTGCCAACATTTGATAAGTTTGACGAATTGTTTGTTTGTTTTCAAGGATTTGAGTCCGTGCCTGACGAAGGTTTCGCGGGATGTTGATGCGCGAGAAAAGGAGCTGACGCATCAGGTTCATCGGGAAATCCTCATTCGTTGTTTAGAGCATGTAAAGAGCCTGGCACCCATTCTCATTTGTGGAATGAAGATCTTTATTCAAATTCTTGTACAAGGTGAGGGATACATTGTAATGTGAATACAATTTTATGGTTAACCGGTAAGATAAAGCTAAAGTTGGGTTGCGTAATAATTTTGTGGTTCACTATCAAAATATTTGCTTTTGCAGTATCTCTGCATTTGATGTGTTGTATTTTGACTTTTTCAATATTGATATTAGTATTGTATCGCGGCACCTAGGATATTACTTTCCTTTGGGATATTATCTGACAAGTTCACGCAACAATCACCACTTGCACTCACATCACAGTGCTTAAATTCTTTAATTTTCGAGGAAAATACGTTTTCATCAGAAGTTGAAAAAACGGCAAAACGGGAAGTTGAAAAAACGGCAAAAACGGCAAACGGAAAAAACGGCAAAACGGTAAAGAATCACTATATGTCGAGCATCACATGAAATTAGAATTTCGCTCGAAACAGAGCAAAGCCACTAATCTCTACGTTTCATCTGGAGGTGTCTGAATGCTGCGCTTATCGAGTTTGGCCATCAGGTCCGGGCGCACAAAGTTTTGTACCAAGTCAAAAGAAGGGCCAGTGAGGTTCATACGTGGCACTCGGTGAAGAGAGAATCGTTTTATTGCAACATGCTCAAATGCACAGAGGTGGGCTCCTTGTGCAGTGTTCGAGTGGATCAGAACAGAAGCCTGGTCCCAAGCTGTGTTTGGTTTTCCTTCCGGTGGTGTTGCGCAATACCGTTTAGTTTCTCACCCCGCCGAGAGGCTCCAATATTTTCTTTGATTTGAACTTCCAGTTGCCATTTGGTTCACCTGTATAAATTGCTTTGCAATCCTGGCAAGGTATTTTGTATATTACTTTGCTACGCTTACTTGTGAAAGTGTACAAACTTTTTTCGTTTTGGTAGTTTCACCGTATGTTCAACAATGACTTTTTTCAAATTAAAGTTGATTGTAACTGCAAAAAGTCCTTGAAATTTTATCAAAAATTCCCTGGAAAACCTCCTACAAGAGTCTTAGCATTTCGTGTGAGCATTTCTTACAAACTCTATTCCTTATTTATGTACGATATGTCTTTAAATTGCTTCAGGTGGGAAAGGTGTCGAAGAAGCAGCCGAAAACCGAAATTATTTGGCCCAACGCATGACCGATGAAATCAACGAGATTATTCGAGTGTTACAATTAACGACTTATGACGAAGACGAATGGGATGCGGACAATCTCACTGTCATGAAGAAGGCCCAGGTAAGGCTCTCACAGTTCAGTTACCTTTTTTTTTTTAATAAGGTTATGTCCAATCTGATTCTGCAAAAAAAAGTACAATTATATTTGTTTTAAATAATAAACAACAGATTACCTGGTAAAGCGTTAAAGTAAAAACTTGTTTGTCTGGAGGCCTCAGTTCACCAAACACTCGTTCTCAAGAAAATTTTATAAATTTGATAGTTTTTGGAGAAGGGTGACAAATCAAGTTTGTTTTAACTCAGTTTCTGGAGGTAGTTTTGTTCTATGTCAGTGTTTGGAGGAATTTCTGGAGGCCATTTTACGCTATTTCAGTTTCTGGGAGGCAATTTTGTAGGGCTGTTTCAATACCGAAACTAGCATCGGTATCGGTGCCACATTCCATGCTATCGGCATTATCGGATCGGCATAATCCATTTTCATCAGACAAGAGCGAAACGAATACGGTTTCAGCAAGCAAAATAGCAGAAATTTCTGCTTGACATTTTCATCCGATACTCACAACCGATACTACCTTTTATTTGTGGCTATGCAACACAAACTGTATAATTTTTTGTTTACCTTAACACAAAGTTTTGCATTAAATCCCGAAATAAATTCATTTTTTTTTTTTTTGTCTACCAGTGTAAACTACCACCACGTTTACAAACTCGAAAAGTTTTGATTTGACTAAACTATTTGCATTAGTTCAATTTCAATACAGTGCACGAAGTATCGCATTGGATCGGTTTTGCCGATACTTTGCTTGCCGGTATCGGTACCAGATTTAAAAACTTAAAAAATGATATCCTAACAGTCCTACAATTTTATTCTACCCAAAATGTTCGTGTAGTCCTCTTGCAGGGTGAAGCACAGTTCCTCATCGCAAAATTAGTGCTAAAAAAAGGAGCGGTTCCTTTGTTTCGCATGTAAATTGGATTATCTGAACTTGTCAATTATCCGAGCACCCATTGGCCCCAATTAGTTCGGATAATCAGTAAGGCTGTACCGAACACCAATTTTTTAGCCGAACGAACCAAACCGAACAAACTGTAAAGAGCCGAACACTGAACACTTCCGAACCGAACAAAACTGCACCAAACCAATCAACTTTGAAAATATAATTTAAAACCACATATTTAGCAAAACATAAGTTTCTTCAGAAATGCAGGTATATTCACGTGGACAGTGAGTGCGCAGATGTGGAAACTCGCAACATGAAATCTCCTCTACCTTTATATTTTCTCTCAAACCTTCTAGAGCTAGAAATTATGGTTTCGATCATCAGAAAGCTGGTGAAAAAGTTTCAAAATGGTGTATTCTAACATCAAAATTGTTTAATTAAAAGTGGAAATACGTTTCGTTCGGTATATTTCTTTTGAAAGGCCGAACACCGAGCATCTTCTGTTTGGTCCACATTTGTAATCAGCATCGCCTCTACCGTGTATCAATAGCTTGCACATGCATACACATCTACAGCACAGGGGGGTATCCATTTTGTCCGTCACTTTATATTTCATCACTTGTCACATGGTCATATCAATTCTGTGGCCTGCTTTGTATTTTGGTTCATAAATTGTTAAAACTCTATATGACTTCAACAACTAAAAGCCCCGTAGCAGAATCTGCGCGACGTGCGATGCCATGGACAAATTTTGTCCAAATTTCTACAGTTTTGTCAATTTTTGACCGATTTTGACGTTCGAATACACCATTTTATTCGCCTCGACGAGACCTTTCCATTGGTGGAATAGCCTGATCAATAGGATAAAGTACTGAAAAGTTATTCTATAAAAACCAATAAATAAGTGAACAACCATATGATAAAAACAGATTAGCTGTACACAATTTTTTTCCTGACAATTGCTGTCGCAGACAGTTGCAGAAAATTCTGCTTCTGGGCTAAAAAGATGTTGCCTAGTTAGCACATGTGTTACTTTTTCAGTTATTGGTAAAGAACAGTCAAAGAAAAAGTCAACAATTATGCCAATCTACATTCACCAATTTCTTAAGCAGGAAGGGTGAGGTGGTGCATAATTTTAACCTTGCTGAATCCACTTTTTGTGTTAATGAGTGGCCTTGTGAGAATTAAAGGTACCCTATTGGTAAATCGTGTTTTACCATAAATCGCTTACTAAATGCCCAGTTAATGATAATGTCCAACTACTAAATTACTTGAAGGTCACAATCATATTTGTTGATGCTCACCCCTTAAAATTCATCAGTTTTTTGTGGAAAATCAACTAACATCTTACAGTTTAACGAAATCCACAATGTTTCATCCCTTTACAGCTTGGTATTTCTGCAGCAAAATTAACTGAAAGCTTCATACATTTAACAAAATCAACTTTTAATTCAACAATATTCGTGGGGGAGTGTTTGTAATCACGGAAAAGTCAGTGAAATATGCCTACGTGACAGTCATTGATGTGCGTGATCTGAATTCGTTACATTCGTTCTAGTGAAAATGCAATGGTTTATTTTTATTTATTCTCAAATTTAGTTTATTAGATCATCTCTCTTTCGATATCTAACATAATTCACAGTTAAAGTGTCACTATCACCGATTGACAATCGTACGAACGTACTGTGGCACCATCTAGCGGTAGTGTGGTTAATCTTTACAGCTTGCACCCAGGAGCATGAGAAACTACCAAATTTTCACTCACTAATTAAAGAAGCACGTGGCTTGTTTGTTTCGTTAAAAGAAATGGCATTGTGTATCCCTTCGCTTGATGTAAGCAAGTGCTAGATGTAGTACTAGATGTTGCCCGATTGTGCAGACTTTTAATCGGTGATAATGCCATTTAAAACTAATTTCTAACCACACAAACCTTCAAAATAGTTGACAATGATATTCACAACCGGGGAGCGCATGTATTCCGCCATTTTTCGGAAGTTAGCAAGTTGGCATCGATTTCTATTTTTGCTGGAGGGAGATAATTCACGTCCACCACCCAATTAACAAGCACAAATTAAGTTTACAAGCACCTGGGTGTTGAATACGCGATTTACAGTAATGCCCATGGGCCAATGCCGTAAATTGGCCAAAAGTGTGGTAGGGCATTAAATCCACACAACCCATTTTCTAACCTTTCTTTTGTCCATGGAGGGCGTTTACTCCATTACACAACATTCACTGCAATCATTCACTCATTCAGGCTAGATTCAAAATAGTATTAACACAATGCTGCATGTCTCATTTATTCACAAATTAAGTTTATTAGATTGTATCACTGATGCCAAAATTCAAACGCAATTCACCAAACTAATTTGCAACCACACAATCCTTCCTAAATACTGTATACGATTAGAAGCGATTGCGTGCTTGTACAAGAGCAGAAGTTTTCCTGTTGCTTCCTGGAGATCTTTCATGTTGCTTCAATTTCGATTGTCGATTTACGAAGGAATTTCGATTTACGATGTTTAGTTTTGCGATGTTTACAACTTTTCCAATGTTTTCTTGTATTTGGCATTGTGATACTACCTCCCGTAACATTTTGTCGTCTCATCTCTAGGCTGAAGCAAACTTCTGGGTCTGCACAAATGCACAATAGTTCCCGATCATGAACTGAGTTGAAAAAAAAATTAAATTCGTAAAATATATGAAGTTTGTAGGTAATTTTGTAGCATGGTTTAAGGGGAGGGTGTTATCGCCTTTATTTTACTTTTTGTAACCTTGAGAATTTTAAAGGGGTGAGCATTTGATCCAGCAGGGCGGCGAAAAGGTGAATTGTAGTAATCTCAGAAAGAGAGAAGAGAGATTCGTAGCAGATTTAAGAGCGATTTGGAGCAAATACGTAACCGCTCCTCAGTGCTCAGATTCATTTTCAAACTGAGACCATATTTTAGTTATTATCAGCGATAATACTCCGAGTGCTTCTACGAAATTGATAATTGTGCTCGGAACTCCTTTCTAGATTTAATTTTCGGTGACCAAAGTATGCTGGAAAGGAGTTGAGTGCTAAAACACACAAATTATAGATTTTATAAAAGCACGAATACATTCAGTGTGAGCATTTTTCTTTTCTTTCTTTCTCTTTAGTGATTTTGATTTACTGCGTCAATTCGATTGTCAATTTTCGAAGTAATTTCGATTTGTGATGTTTAGTTTTTCGATGTTTCAACTTTAACAAGGTTTTCTTGTATTTGGCGTAGTGATACTACTTCCCGTAACATTCTCGTCTTACAAGTAATTTCGTTTAGGCTACTGTGTAGCTCTGTGGGTTGTTTGTCAGTGACCATGCTACGACAAGAAAAGTTTTGCTTCGTATAATTACCGAATAGAAAGGTGTAATCTGTTTAGTGTAAGTTGAGTATGGTGGTCTATTTGCGGAGTACAGAATTGTCATGGTAATAACTTAAAATGTGATGGTGATGCCTCACAACTTTGAAAATAGCAGCCGTTCTCAGTGGCCATAAAGTTCTACTTCCTGCCAACAAAAACTTTTAAAGGAGACTCATTTGTCCAAACACTTCATCGTGCACGAAAACGGGGATAAATGTAATTCTAGAATGGAAGAATATTTCCCAAGTTCTTCACCGTAGTTCTTTCCCCAAAAAATGTAGAATAGACAGAAACTGAGAAAATTGAGCAGATATCCCCCAAATTTTTCGTAACACCAAAATTAATCCAGAGTCAAAAACTTGAGTAGGCCTATAGCTAAGAATATTTATCCCCGTCAGAAAAATAATACTCCTGTACAGGGTGGTCCACAAAAAACTGACGACCCAACATTTTCTAAGGCCAACTTTTCTAGTTAGCACCCCTCAGAACCAGGATAGGACCAACATCAAATCGAATGAAACAAGAAGATTTCTGTCCTCTCCTGGTTCTGAGGAGTTCTAACTAGAAAAGTTGGACTTAGAAAATGTTGCGTCGTCAGTTTTTTGTAGATCACCCTGTATAACGCACACTAACTCAGTTTTAGGTTCTTACAGTTGCTGCGTGATGTAGTTGAGGTAAGGACATGAGAGCAGAAAGAGTTCTGTAGGAATGAACGAGGAGTAACAAACAGCATTAAGGCTCTCCTGATATGTAAAGTTTTGTGGCCGGAATTTTTAGACGTATACCTAACCATTTTTACACGAAATTATAGACGCATACTAGAAAAACATCAGTGGGGTCTCACGAGTGAACAGCACACGCAGCCCAATAAATACGGGATGCTGCGGTCGCGGTCGAATTCGAATGCAAAAGTGTGCAAAGCAGACGACGAAGTAAACAACGTAGTAAACAACGATCTAATTGAAGTAGAAAGCAGAAAAATTCTCGAGACCTGACTTAGATATCTGGGTGGTATCAAAAATTTGGACTAAGAGTGAGTCCGTGTTGTGAATTTTAGTGAATTTCGTAGACGTATACCTAACCATTGTTATCTGACACTCGATTATAATAAAAATTATTTTTTTGGTTGTTAGTCAAAAATGGCATAAAAATATCTACCATACATAATCCCCTAACAAAAATTGGTCTACTTTTTCCCTCTGAAATCTAACATCGGGAATCGGGTATTGCACATTACGAAATATCGGCAACTAGCGTTTACGGTGGTTTAAAAACGACATGAGTACAGGAAAACGACCACGATGAACAATTCTCCAAATGTTCACGTAAATTTAGTGAAGTTTACAACTACTGTTCACCTTCTTCAGAAGTTGCCCAACACATACTAAAACGTCCGTAATTACACATCAAAAGTTTGCACAATTCTAATGCACACGCCTTTTCTGTTGACCAGTGACGGTGTCAGGACTGAATTGTTCGGGGTACCGACAGAGGACACATCTGAAAACAGAGTGGGCCAAGTCCTTTTTTCCCAAGGCAGCCGTATTAGGCACTTTTATCCCGCTTAATTCAACCTGAACGTGACATAAGCTTCAATGAACTCCCATTTTTTGTAAAATATGCCCCATAAACACAAAAAATAAATTAGGCTGCTGGTACACACACATTGCAATGTTGCTACAAAAATAAATAAATACATAAATTAAATTAAATTTAAACAATTAAAAGCTGCTTATTCACTTGATTTCAAATTTAGCTTGCAAGTTTTTTTTATTATTACATTTTGTGGTGGTGGCATGAGTGTTGGGGTCAGGGGGAGGGGCCTGCGGGGGTGTGAAATATTTGGAGGGTCATGGGGCACCCAGGCCCACCCCTAGCGCCGTCACTGCAGTTGACTCACTGATCTCTATCTTACATCATCTGGATATTTCACTTGGTGTCAAAATCGTCTTACCAGCCCAGTGGTGTTCGGCAATGGATGTTTTAATGCCGCGTATTGTTTCGTTGCTAGAGATTCGAGAGTCCTTAGGTGTGCATCATTATGTGTGTTTGAATTCATCGTGATGGAATTATCCCACGCAATGAGGTGTTTTTAGGTTTTCAGGTGGTGTTGAGCGATTCCATTCTGACGTTCTCCTTTAAAGGTTGTCACTTTGTGTTCTTTGATATGTTGAAAAAGTTTTCTCCTGGGCTCTCCAATTGACTGTGTGGCACCTCTTGCAATGTACCCAGTACACTAATCCTCTCTGGTTTGCAAGGTGATCAGGCATCTGCGTGTAACTAGGTGAAATATTCACTGTTTCCTCAAGATTAGGAGGGGGGAATTGGAGTAAGAGAGCCGTTACTTTTTGTTTACTGAGTATTGCAGTGGTGGGATGGAGGGGAGGAGGGGGGCGGGGTAGCACGATCACAGTTTGAGCGTTACACCCTTCTTCTTCTGTATAGCAGCTTTTTGAGGTTTGTTGGGTGCCAGAAAAATATATTTAATGTCCTGCTTCCTCAAAAACTTGTGAGCTCTTTCGCTGACTCCAGGCGCAAAAGTCACGACGTCTGCTGCCTTGTCTCATCCAGTTCATGCAGTTCTCCATCTCTCTTTCAACTAGGAAAATGCTACGTTCCATTCATCTTACTGTTCACCGTCTCAGCCAGTAATGCTCGCCTAAGAAACTTTTCCTTGGTGTTTTCTAAGTGGCTTATTGCAGTGTCTCGATTTGAGGAATGCTCAGCTCAACCGTTTGCAACCGTTGCCTGGCGTTCGGGTTGGGGTGACAAGAATTATGCGGAATACTTCTTAACGTGTGGCACGGTTTCTTATATGGTGCGTATTCGATGGATTTCTTGTTCTTGAAAGTAACACATCAAGGAAAAGGGAGTTTCACTTTCTTCTCGCCCTCTTGAAAAATTGTATAGCTGCATTCCACAAGTTCAGCTTCCCCAGCATTGTAGATAAAGTCCTGCTTCCTCGGCACTGTCATTACATCGTCCACAAATCGCCTGAAATTGTTTTTGCAATGTCTGGCCGAGTACGCAGTGGAAAACTTTCCCTAGACGTGATTGTGAAAGAGATTTGTGGACGATGTAATGCCAGTGCCGGAGGAAGCAGTACTTACCTACAATGCTGGAGAAACTGAACTCGTGGAATGCAGCTGTCCGATATACCCAAGAGAACGATATGGAAATGAAACTCCCGATCCTTGATGTTCTACCTTCAAGAACAAGAAATGCCATCGAATATGCGCCGTACAAGAAACTCTGTCATAATGGAGAGGAGAATACCATATAATTCTTGTGACTCCCCAATCCCAACTTCAAGCAATGCTTGCAAATGAAATCTGCAGAATAGTTGAGCATTCCTCTAATCCAGACACTGCAAGAAAGCACTTAGAAAACACAGAGGAAAAGTTTCTTAGACTAGGATTCCCGGCTGAGACGGTGAACAGGAAGATTAATGGTGCATGGCATCGTGCTAAAGTCGGAAGAGAGGGGGAGAACTGCACGAACATTAAAGACGAGCCTGCAGAAAGACGTGACTTTTTTGCCAAAATTCAGCGAAAGAGCTCACGAGTTCTTAAGGAAGCAACGAATTTTACCCAACAAACCTTAAGAAGCTGCTACATAAAAAGAAAGGGGTTTACACTGAAGCTGTGGTGGCTCCTCCTACCCTTCCACCCCCTCCACCAGTCCACGGCTACAATACTCGCAGTAAACAGAAAAGTGATGGCTCTCTTACTCCGATCCCCCCCCTTGTCCCCTGCTAACCAAGCTGAGGAGGCATGAGCATTTCACCTGGTTACATGCAGATGCCCGGTCACCTTGCCAACCAGAGAGGATTAGTGTACCGGGTTCCTTGCCAGAGGTGCGATACCAGCGAGACTAGGAGAAAACTTCTTCAATGCATCAAAAGAACACAAGGTGGCAACCTGTAAAGGAGACCGTCAAGAATGGAATCTCTCAACACTCCATTACGTGGCATAAACTTTCCATCATGATGAATTCCAACACACATGATGATGCACATCTAAGGGCTCTCGAATCTCTGGCAAGGATACTGTATACGGCTATAAAATATCCATTGATGAACATCACTAGGTTAACAGATGATGAGATTGATACGTGGATTGATGAGGAAAGATAGAGATCAGTGAGTCAACAGAGCGTGTGCGTGCATTTGAATTGTGCAAACTTTCAAAGTGTAATTTCGGACGTTTTAGTGTGTGTAGGTAACTTCTAAAGAAGGTGAACGGTAGTTGTAACTGCAAGAAGCTTCACCCAAAAGTGAACATTTAGAGAAGCTAAATGTTCATGTTAGTTTGTATGTATTTTCCTGTACTCGTATTGCACATTGTGTTTTAGGAGACATAACAAATTATTTTATAACTGTTTGGGGTGAGATTTGGTATTTAACAGTCTGTACAACAGCGATTGCCTCCCCTTGTCCTTTCTTCTTTCATGACTTAATTTCTGAAGTTTTTTTTAGACAAAAATAAAATTAAGAAATTTTCAATGTTTGTTCTAAGTTTTTTTTTACAAATACAGTAGTCGACTCTCGCTATAGTGGGAATTAAGGAATTCTCCCTGTAAAGAATTTCTCTCTAAAGAAAATTTTAACTACCTTCTGTTTGTATGGCAAAAACACCTCTGTACAAGGTGTACCCCTCAGCCGCCGCCGTTAGACGCCACGCCACATTTTATGAGTCAGCCGAACAGCCACCGAATATTTATTCCTTCTGTTAGATTTGTGATGTTTAACGTAATCCACTGCAAACGGTATTTATCAATCTTCTAGTCGAAAAAATACGGCAAAAGCCGTAAATTTTTAAGCTGTAATACACTAAAACAATACTACCAATCATAAAATTACTTGCAACTTGTCTCTAATGGCAAACTGCTTGATATTTCATAGTATTTAGAACCAGGTCTCTTGCCAGGAATTTATGAGCACCATGTATTTGTATGGTTATTAGCATGTATGGTTACTTTCGGTTTCGTTTTAAGGTTTAAGTAGTAATGTCGGGACACATGCACGTGGTGTGGCTTGGATTTTCTTTCAATGCCTACTGTATTTAACTTAACTGCGTACTGTATTAATGCCTACTGTATTTATAAAATTCGCGCGCACTTTTTCAGAATTTTCCAAAAATGTTATCGCTACTAATGCTTTTCCTACTAATGCTTTTCCTTTTTCAATTAAAAAGATAAAGTTTGAATAATTGAATTTTTTACAATATTTTATGGCCATCCTGTAAAGTGGGCTGCCATGCAAGGTTTTCTGAAGATCTAGGATTCAGGATACACCAATTACTATTTCGAAACACTAACCCATAAGCCACCAATGACTGTGAACTCGGGTACGATCAGACGTCTTTTCTTTCACTTTTATGTTTATTAAGTGCGCAGGTCACTCATGATGTCAGACCCTTTTTACTGTCTAACATATCTCGGAACATGGTTGCAGTCAGCAAATCATTTTTTCCTCAGTATTTTGGGGCACTGGAACACTCCGAGTGCGTAGATGGAAGTGTGGGTAGGATTTACTAATTCTTATTCCAATATCACGTTTTGAACTTTTTGAAGTCCGCAGAAGTTGAGCATAGTGTACAGTAATTCAAAATTCAAAACGCAGACGAAACTTTCATGACCATCAAAACGTTTTAATTCATATTTATTATGATATGTAGATATGAATAAGAAAAGAACTATAAAAGGAAAATATACAAACATAACTTTTCTATTATGATTAACTATTCATCTTAGTAGTATGTTTGTATTGGATTTACTCATGTATGTAGCTGTTACAAAAATGGCGAAAACACCGGCAACTGGTAGTCACAATGGTATTTAAAAGGCATCTCAAAGAACACAACAAAAACACTTTACCACATTCGAAAAATACAAAATGGTCCTACTCTTGAATTGTTGGTGATACTCCTTTCACCTTCATCAGAAGTTGTGTATGAAGGTGGAAGGAGTATCACCGAAAATTCTAGAGTAGGACCATTTTGTGTTCTTCGAAGGTGGTAAAGTGTTTTTGTTTTGTTCTTGGAGTTGCAAAAGTGGTTTGCGTTGAACGGTTTTTGTGTTAGGTGTTGAATTACTACTCCTGGGTTTAACAATATGTAAACAAAACACTAGATTAACCGGTTAACTTGTTTAAAACCTGCGTCTAATTGCAACACATAGGCTAAAATTGTCATGACCATTGAATAATTTTTATACTCTTAGTAAAACCATAAATCCTAAATTGTTGAGAAAAATTAAGGAAACTGAATCACTATTTAACGATCGGTATTGTTTGCATTGGGTTTATAGTCATGGTGCCAAGTCAGTGGCCATGAACTGACCTAAATAAATTTGGTTGGACTTTTTTTTGTGTGGTTGTTTACAGTTTTTAACAGCACGTAATCTAAAATCTTAAGATTTATTGGCTAACTTGTTTTAAATCCGCATCAAAAATTAAGCAAAATTCTAATTTCAACATGACTAAACTTTCATGACTACCGAAACGGTAAAGTGCTGTAGACACTAGACATTGTGAAACACTAGATACTAAATGTTTTATGAGTCATATTTACCTTTTAAGGATCTGTTTTGTTTGCACTGGGTTTAGTCATGGGAAGCTGTCAAGAACTGGCCTAAATAAATTTTGGTTGGACTGTTTTGTGGTTGTTTACGGTTGTTCCTATGCCTGTTTTTAACAACATCTAAACAAAAACTCCGTAGAATCACTGGTTTGGGCAAGATTTACTGCTTCCCCTCCATCCTTTCGGCAACTTTTCTTTTTTGCCGGTGAGGAGTTGTGTTGCCTATAAATAGCTTCCCTTGTGTCACAGGTCGCTTGGTTGTATTTTCAGAACGCCATCCATGGGAAGATGCAGGCAGCCACGGATTGGCTGGGAGATCCGCTAGCGCTGAAGGGAGGAGTAGGTGCGTAAAGAGGGTTGACTTAATAACATCACCCCC
>JAHWFP010014452.1:45606-60923 GCA_023313725.1 Lithobius niger | reverse complement strand
CCGTCCGCGCTGTCATGGCCGACTTCCGGTAGTGCCAGCTCGGCCGGTTTTGGTCAGTCACTCCTCCTCCAAAGCGACCCCTCTACCTCACACCCCCCCTCCGTCGCTCTCCTACAGGTCCGCGGTTTCCCTCCTACCTGCAGACAGGCAGCAGGTATATAACCAGACCAGGAGAAATCTTCGTTAGCATAGCATAGCTCAAGGACTCAGGCTAGAGGTCACTACGGCGGTCGGAGCAGAGATGTCCAGTCCGATGGTTGCCATGCCGGGCAAGGTAGTGGTTCAAAGGGTAACTAGTTTATTAGAATTTAATTTTTAGAACAGAATTTCTAAATTTTTAGTCTTAAAAACATAAACTAACTTCTAGACTTTGAGGGAATTTGTGGGTAGCCAAACGCAATCGGCATTTTGGTTTAGGGCACCCATGATTTAAGGGTTTAAGGTCCCCTTCCTAAAAACCGGCTTTGTTTCTTTGTTTATGGACTCAGTGTCCATTAAATAATCTAAGATCACCGAGATCTCGCATGTGTTATTGTTGAAGCAGGAGTTTTCAAAAAGGTATTTTTCCTTGTAACACTAATCTTGATTCAGTGTGATTGATTGATTGACTTTAGTGCAAGAGTTGCTAAAGCTTTCAAAGACTATTTTACATTCTGCAAGGGTCATGTTTGTAACTTAGAGAGTTGTGATAACTCAAACCGACTTTTTTCTAGTCCAAATTGTAATGTGAACTTGAATTGTTCATTTTGTCGATTTAATTGTAAATCGTGTGCTTTTAAATGTAAAGCCCCAGTTCTATTTTTGTAACCAACTAGTTACTCCGTGTGTATAAATCTTGTCATGTTTTATTAAAACAGAAAAGATAGTTGTTTTGAACAACATTTTGACTTCGAGTCCAATTTAATTTGCAAGGGTTATTTTAATTACAAATCAATTTTTATTCTAACTCCGAAGTAGGCAAATTAGATTAATTACCCATCGTGGTGGCAGTGAACCATGATTAGATAGGTCTTCATAACTTAGGTAGGACGCTGACGCTCTTCTCCTAACCGTGCAGTAGACACGCTATGCTGTTTTTCCGCGAAAGTAAAAACCGCCACTTATGAACTTATCTAAAGTAACCACAAGTACGCCAGATTGTCGGTGCTAGAGACAGTAGGCACCTAAAGACCCTGTAAGCGCCGCTACAATGCTCAAAGTTAAAATAAATTGTTATTAATTGAAGGCAAAGGCTGTACTGTGCATTCGGAATTTGAGATCACTATGGTCGGAGCCCTGAAATAAAAATACAAGATACACACTGAAAATGTCCGGTAAAATAATCGTTGTGTTGCCATATTGAACAAGGTAGGGTTCATGAGAAAAGATTACGTTAAATAATGTTTTCATAAAAGCCTAGGCAAAAGATTAAATAAACCAGCTTGTGTTTTGAAATGCTATAACGCATAAAAGTTAAATGTATTATTGCAGCCGCAGATAATAACGCTAGTGTAGTCAAAGTTTTCATTGTTGCTAAAATCGTCACCTTAGTAAAATAAAAACATTGAAGACGTAATAAACATGTAAACTAGCACAGCACTAAGCTAGTCGGCTTTATGCCTAGAAATAAATTCGAGAAATACAAATAAATATTTACATGTTTGAAGAAAATGGCGACGGAGATTGCGTGCGTCGGCGCTCAGTTTGAGCACTTTTTCAAATGAAGCTGTAGACCAAAGTATGGTGAAATTTCAAGTTCTGTTTTCACAGGATGTTAGATAAAGTTCAAGTTTATTAAGAGCTGCAAACAGGAGTCGATGAAGTCCATTTTCCAGGGAGATATGAATTTTTAAACTTGGAGGTTGAAAAATAGGCCTAGCGCTTTTCGGCGCTAAGAAAAAAAGGAGTGTCCCCGAGTTGTTGATGATTGGTGTCGGGTCTCCTAACCAATCGACAGGAAATTTAGGCCTTATGCCTTTACATGCCCCCCAACGGGAGATTTTATTCGGGGTTCCTGTGGGACTCCAAATAAAAGCCTACAAAAATGATTAGTGCACATCGGTATGTCACAATACAAGTTGCCAAGCCATGTAACTAAAAATATGCAAAGAAACACTCTAGGTTCATGCAATCAAACAACATAGGAAGTTCCAACTCCTATAAAGTTTGTCGTTTGCCATTTACTTTCAAAATGAGCGAAAAAGGTTTTTGAGCTACTTGTTCCTAGCCCCGGATCGACAAGTTAAAAGTACACTGTTTACTCAAAATTTAAAATTACCATTTTTATTTTTTTGGGGACTGACGTTTTTGCGGTAAAGTTAACTTGAGTAAAAAAATTACAGTTTATAAAACACTAATTGCAAAAATTAACTGAGTGCTTGTCCGCGCTGCTTGTTGCAGGAAATTCGTACAGAGCACACAGGAAATTGGAGCAAAACATAAAATAAAAAGAAACACTATTTTCGAAAGTTAACGAAAATTAAAGGTACATGTTCAGAGTTTGTTGTTTCGTTTTAACAGATAAATGAGGCCATCTACTGCTCTGGTAATATGTCCCTAGCCGTTCTGCCTTTACTCTAGTCTAGCCTTTTTATTATCCCGGAAGGCTGCGATCAAAACCGACGGACGCATATCAATAAACCTAGCCTGCGATAGGGGTCAGAAAATTGAATACTATGGGTACGCATAAAATGACCAGCTCTATTTACTGTAAAACTACTCCCACTGGGATGGTTTTAGGTTACCAAACAACTTGTTTACATGAAAATTTAAACACAGAAGGGTTTTGAGATAGAACCTATAACTACCAATACAAAATACAACACTGGGAGGTTTTATGGCGTATACCCAACAACCGTTTAAACAGGGCTATCCTTTATCTCCCAGGGGTAGACAGACAAATTTTTATAAAGAAAAATGTTTCGTAAAAACTTAAAGAGGAGATAGTCAGGGACCACTAAACTCCCGTAGAATGTTCCTAATAAACATTAAAACGTGTCGTATAATCTCTGTAAATATCCTTCCACACAGGAAGGCGTTGATAGTGACAGGGAGAATAACACTGGCACTTAAAATTTAGGTGTAAGGTCCGAATTGGGAAAGCTGACAGTTTCTTTGAGTGAGGTTGTCCTGACAACGTACCTCTTAACCAAAAAAAAAACAATTTAATAATACAAAAAGGTTGCAGAGCAAACTTTGGCTTCACCACTTGTTTAATAATAAAAACTCAACGATTTGTTTTTAGTTTAAACAAAATACCTTCTCAGTGTATCTGCCTTTGTATGACACTTTCCAGGTTTGTACTTGACCTCACAGTCCTAGTCTTGAAGATTTAAGACAGTAAAGCAGTAAACACAATTTTTATGTTTAGGTTAGGTGGTCCTAGATGGAGCCACGTCTGTAGCGGCCTACCACTCACTACAACTTAACACTTATGAAGAAAACTATTTGTTTAGGTTTTCGAGTAAAAGAAACTCCACATGGAGAAACATTACACGTTACTTGGGTTAGTCTTGGTGGTTTGCACAAGATTTGTAGTTATGAAAAAAAAAACTCTTATTTAGAAAAAAAACTACACTAGTTTTTGTTATCACGTTTGGAGTCCTACTTAAAGGTTTTACTTACTCCTTACTGATAAAGACATTATTTACTATGGTTAGGTTAGATTTATAACCTTAGCTCTGACGAAAAACAATTATCTAATTCAAAGAGCCATAACTGTGATGATCAATCACAAATTTCCACCCTTTACTTAAGACAAGAGTTTAACTTTAAAACATCGGGTCCTAATTTTTAAGGATGTACACAACAAAAAAAAAACGGCATTTACGTTTTATAGACTAAACCAAACTGTTGCTAAGTTAGGTTAAAGCATGGCAATTTTATTTCTCCAAACTCTGGGAAAAAATCAAAATGGCACTTGAAAGAAGCAAGTTTAGGGCTTACTTTTGATTTAACAGACACACTTTTTACTGCAAGGTTGTCCTCAGATTTAACTCTTCTAAGTTTATCTCTATTAGGCTGACAAAGCTTGCTAAATGAGCGGTTACGTAGTTCAATCCATTCATTGAATCTTGGCGCTAATTTATTAGGTCTGACGGAGCCAGTTGGCTCATTATGGGTACTGCAAGTACTCTTATCGAACTTTCCATCTATACTTGGATGGTCAGTCGGCCTATCGCCGGCTGTCTGCACTTTTGGGGGAGGGACGTTTTTAACGGCCTCTTTTGTGCCCGACTTGACTGCCTCGGCTGAGGGGCGGGACGACTTGGACGGCGCCAGAAAGTCTGCTGCCGGGTTTGGCTTGACCAATCTCGCTGGCCGGCTGCCCGACTCCATGCAGGAGCGGGGGCGGTGTTTACGGGAACGCTTTTTCGTTTGTCTGTGGTCAGCAGCGCTCGGGCAGGGGGGAGGAGCTACGGGACGAGCGGGGCTACAATTGCGGGTGTCGTTTATATTTCTTTTAGGCTGTCGTAATTCGTCTAGTTTAGACAGGGCGTTTACGCCCAAAACTATTTGGAAAACAGAGTGGGAAGCCTCCGAAACACATGCAACAACATGCAATTTTAAACCTCCATTTAATTTCAAAATTAAATCCACTTGTTCTAACTCTACCACCGTGTCGCTCATTACGGTTTTGCACTGAGCTGTTTGTTTTAGTCTAGGCCAAGTTTTGGCGAGTTTTCGACTAACGAGATTTATACTGCTCCCGGAATCGCGTAGGCATAACACTTTATTCCTACCTATCCTGGCTTTAAAAGTGCTAGGTTTTAACACAGTTAAGGCATCTGAGCCCACTCGAAAACATGCATTAGCAAATTGAGTTTTGACATACTCGGGACATCGATTACGGAGGTGCGAGGACGATCCGCATTTATAGCACGTTCTAACGTTAGTTTGACTAGGGTTAGAAGCTACACTATCACTAATATCAGCGTTAGCCTCTGGGCTAGTTACGCTGTCACTGTTAGTCCCAACCGGGTTAGCTAACGAGTTACGGTTTCGATTACCGTTACGTGGATTAGACGAAGCTTTAGGAGCTTGGCTGGCTGGCTGTGCGCTAGTTTGCAGCTTGCCAGTTTTGACTGCAACATCAATATTGATTTGCTTATTACGAGTTGTGTAATCATCACACAATTTGGCTGCTTCCTGTAACGTTCCAGATCTAATCCGGTCCGGCAACCATTTCCGGAGGCCCACAGGGCAAGACTTATAAAATTGCTCTAATAAAATTAAATTAGACAACTTATGGAAATCGCCGTTAATTCCGGCGAGTGACAACCATCGGGAAAACAACGTCTCGAGCTCAAAAGCATGCTCGTGAAATAATTGGTCTTGTTCTTTTTCAAGACTGCGAAATGACGATTGGACGGACTCTTTGGTCTGTACGAACCTTTCAAGTAATTTTATTTTAACCTGATCGTAATCGTGCATAGTAGTTGTGCTCATTTGATCGCACACCTTTACTAGAATTTCGCCTAACACAGGTTGTAAACCTACGACCCACTCACTTTTTGGAATACGTTGAGTTTCCATTGTACCTTCAAAGATTTTTAAAAATGAATTGATTTCCGATTTAGGACCCCAATTATTTAACAATCTAACGGCATCGGAAATTTTTCCGGGCCGTGGACCTGAATTTACATTTGGCATAACCTGTACTGGATTGGTACCGTCTGCGTTTCGTAATCGGGCTAATTCTATCTGTCTATTAGCAAGTTCCAACTCGTGCTCGAGTTTCCTAATGGCCAGCGCCGTAGCGGCATCGCTAGTCTGGGCGGCGGTGTCTCTTAGCATTAACTCGTGTGCCCGTGCCTTATCGGCGTCGGCTAGTTTTAAAGCTTCAAGTTTCAACTGTTCCGTTTTAAGGAAAATTTCGTTCTCCTTGAGAGCGATTTCTTTTTTGGCCAAAATGGCAGAATCACGTTTATCTATGGCACTGAGTAGTTCGTTTGACAGCTCATCCAACGTGAATTTATCATCGTTAAATGGAAAAGCAGCGTTTGCAATGTCGTGAGTAACGTGAATTGTTGAATGGTGTTTTTTTTAGGCACAAATTCCGGCAACCGGCGTCTACAGTGGTCTGAAAACGACATAACTAGGGAAAAACACACACGACCACCATGCAGAAACACCACAAAGTTCGCTTGAATTTTCGGTGAAGTTCAGTACTCGTACACCTTCTTCAGAAGTATCACAACAAAACAAAAAATGTCCAAAATCTACATAATGAAAGTTCAGAAGTACGCGCGTGTATGGTTGCGTCACTGATCCTCGTCTTCCATCCGAATTTCGTCTTCCATCCGAATACCCCACTTAGCGTTGTAAACGTGTGCCTCCGAAAAGCCGTTTTCCCAAACGAAGCGAAATTTTTTTTCTTGAGCGCCCAAATGCTTCGCTTGGGTAAATTTCGCCGTTTTCTTAATAATGGAACAAATCAATCCAACTCTTCGACATTTAATAGCCATCCATAATATCTACCTCTTAGGGAAGCCCAAATTCGAACTTTCATCCTAGACGATCCACAATCAACGATTGAAAATCGCTCCAAAACCAACTTTAGCGCTCCTTCATCATGGCCGCCATTATTGAAGAATTGTATTCATGTATTTCGTTTTATTGTTTCTATTTTAGGGCAAAAAGCCCGAAACCATTAGCTTAGTGTTTATTAGGAGGGGCTTCCTCTACGAAGGTACTTAACCTCCCATACATGTACAGACGACAATTTCTAGTGTGATATTTTTTATTGTGTTTGTCGGCCGCAATCCTTATTAAAAATTTCCACAACGATCGATTTGTCTTTTAACTTTCACGTTAAATTATCCAATTAACTTGTTGTGTTATAGCATCTAGCTGAACTAGCTTATTTTAACCGCATTTATACTTCTATAATAATCTTTTACCCCCAGAAACGCTACCATTTGTCCTAAGTAATTAGACATCGGCATTCTACCGGACACGAATTTTAGTGTATATATGTTTGTTTTAATTCTCCTCTAAAACCCGACTGGACCCATTCAAATGATACTACTGGCTTGCCCTACTATTAAAACTAAAAGAATTCTTAAAAAGATCTGTTCCAAAGCAATCCGAAAGTCAAACTGTGCATAAAACTTCGAATCCCCCTTCCCCCCCCCAGCCAAAACTAGTTGTGGTGTATAACTCTGCAGTTTTCAGTTAAAGCTTATAAAATTTAATAGTAATGCTTTATGCATTATCCAAACCAAAGTCTTAAGCTTTAACCAGAGCCTACTCACGTTGCAAACATGTAAATATTTATTCCATAGTCAACATTTCAAAGTAAAGGTCTATTTCCCAAAGTTCACTTGAGTAAAACTCAAACAGTCCTATCTTTACATGTCCCTACTCCTTCAAACAGCTCTGCACCAAGTCCCTTTGTTCAACCGACTTCTCCTCCCACTTTCCATTGTTCTCCTGGCCTTCCACCAATCAGACCCCCGCAGCTATCCTCGACGTCCGCGCTTTTCCCCCTCTCCAGCATAAAAACCCCCCAGCTCAAAGCATCCACAGCACAGCTCACAGATCTCTCAAGCTAGAAGGGTCACGCCAGTCGGGAGTGGAGACGCCATGTCCGTGGAATGCCATGCCGGGCAAAATGGTAGTGGTTCGTATGTTATAGTTTAGCTTTTGAAAGTTTAGTTTAGGACCCCCATATTCTAAATTTATAGTTTAAATTCGTAAACTTAACCTCTAGCTTAGAGAAAATTATGGTGGTGACGCCTTAAGCGGCATATTAGGTTTTTTCACCCCATAACGTTAGAGTGGTTCTCCTACTAAATACCAAAACTTTTCTTATTTGTTTTAAATCTAACTTTAATCCAAATAACTGACGGTTTGATCTTTGTGTGGGATTCATTGGTTATTCACTCCAGACGTACTTTATAAGTAGCCGCCGCTTTTATAATTTGAGGAGTTGACTTCTAAACAGCAACTCTGGGGAGGTTTAAGGCTCTGTTTTATCACTTAGAAACAAAACTGTGAAACGGTTGATCTTTCATGTGTGTTTGAAACGTACTGTTTGATAGACTGTAACCAGCCAGTAACTGTGTTCAGTCTTGCGGACAACTCAAGTGAGCGTTCAGTATTGCTTTTTCTATTCGAAAATTTAATTGATTGTTGATTCAAAACACAAGTGTCGTTTTGTCAGGTCGTGTGAATTACGAAATGTAAATTCAAACTTTGTGCTTTTAAATACTTTATTTCAAAAGCGTTTCGTGCAAACTAAATGTAAAGTGTGCTTTTCATTCCCTGTTGTTAAAATAAAACCAGGAGTTTTAAACTTCAGTTCGTTTGCTAGTTGATTAATTGTTTTAATGTAAAATAAATATGTAGCCCATCTTTAGTTTTAGCTCTTGATAAACAGTTAAAGTCCATCGCTGGTGGCAGTGAAATACCAGCAGTATTAAGGTTAGGCCCCTTTAAGTAGGACCCAATGCTCCATCCCCCATGCCGGGACTGTAGCCCATGCTGTGCTTATGCCGTAAAAGTCGTTATAATCACCTAAAGCTGAATCTCCGTGTCAAACCAGGAAACCGGGGGCGTTACAAGCACCTCAGCCGTCGTAGCATCCGCCGTTACAGCGTCAAGCTTGGCAGCCAGCGTAGGTGCCATGCCACCAATCTGTCATTGCCATCAAATGTCGGCCCTGAGATGTTCATTAGAAGAATTGTTGTGAATCGTCTAATCGCCAAAGATTCCAGGGCCCTCAGATGTGCATCATTGTGCGTGTTGGAATTGATCAGGATGGAAACCTCGTCCCAGGCAATGGGTTGTTACGCTCTCAAATGGTGTTGAGCGGTTCCATTCATCTCCCTTAATGGTTGTAGTTTCGTGCTCCTTGATGCGTTGAAGAAGGGTTCTCCTGTTTTTTCCGATGTAGACAGATTCATACTTCTGGCAAAGCACACGGTATACTAGTCCTCTTTGGTTTGCAAGGTGTCTAGGCGTCAGCAAATATCCGGGTGAAATACTCACGGTCTCATCAACAGGGGTGAGAGGGGTGGGGGAAGGCTCGGTTCAAGCTGGTCGCTTCGTTTCATTTTAGTCCGAGTATGGTAGCGGCGGACAGGAGGAGTGGGGGCCGGAAGAGAGGGGGTCAGTGGAGGGGGCGGGAGGGGGAGGTGGAGGGAGGGGGGAGCACGCAGTTTCCATGTCACACTTCTTTCTCTTCTGCAACAACTTTTTGAGGTTTGCTGGCTGCCGGAAAAAACATTTAATGCCCTGCTTTTTCAAGACGCTTTGAGTACTTTCGCTAACTCCTGGCACAAAAGTCAAGACTTCAGTCGGTCCGTCCCCATCTTTCGTGCAATTCTTTCTCTCACTCCTGGCATGCTCCTTTCATCTTCCTGTTCACCATCCCAGCCGGGAATCCAAGCACAAGAAACCTTTCTTTGGTGTCTTCCAAGTGGTGTCTAGCAGCGTCACGACTGGAGGAATGTTCAACCATTCTGCACATTTCGTTGGCAACCATAGCATGGAGCAGGGAACTCACCAAATACAGAAAAGTGTTATTCAGAAGCTAAGGAACGATGATGAAGTGACTATTTGTTTTACTGATAAGACCAACGGAACTGTGGTTATGGAAACTTCTGACCATGATAAAAAAAAGTTGTGGAGGAGATTGAAGCCATGGGAATCTACCGGAAAATTAATTACAAACTGTGGAATTCGGTTAACAATAAGGTTGAAGGCCTGTTGCAACGAATGTTTACGGAAAGTCTGATTGATAATGATGACAGGAAGAACTTGTGCCCATCTGAAGATTCTGAACTACCTGAGATTTTTGCCCAAGTTAAATCCCACAAAGTGGGATTTCCTTTGAGGCTGATTACCTCGGCTTAGAAGGCCCTAATTAAGAAAATTTACTGAAGGCTGGCAGTGAGGCTTAAGAGATACGTATGGCGAAACAAGAGGACTTAAAAACACCAATGATCTCCTCAGTGACATCAAACAGTTGGAAATTTCTCCTCAACACAGATTGGTCTCATTCGACGTGAAAGGGCTTTTCCCTAGCCTCCCGCACTCGTTGCTTCTGCAAATGTTTGATGAATCGGCAATCAAACTTGGGATTGATGATCATGAATACCAAGTTGACAGGGAAATGTTGAAAAATGTTCTTTCCACGATTTATGTGAAATTCAAAGACTTGGCATATTGGCAGGTTTCCGGAACGCGTATGGAGTTCTCCTGCTCCCCGGTGCTTTCGGAAAACGTCATGCAATTTGTTGATGAGTTCGCAATGATCGGTTTCCCTGAAATAGGTTTATGGAGGAGATTGGTTGACGATGTTTTGGCAGTGGTGATGGCTCATGATCTTACTGCTATGCTGGAGAAGTTGAACTCATGGAATGCAGCAGTCCAGTTCACTCAAGAGGACGAGAATGAAATGGAACTCCCCTTACTTGATGTTCTTCTTTCCAGAACTGGGAATTCCATTGAATATGCACCTTACAGGAAACCATGTCACATGGGAAGAGGAATTCGGTATGAATCGTGTCACCCCCAATCCCTGCTCCATGCTATGGTCGCCAACGAAATGTGCAGAATGGTTGAACATTCCTCCAGTAGTGACACTGCTAGACACCACTTGGAAGACACCAAAGAAAGGTTTCTTATGCTTGGATTCACGGCTGGGATGGCGAACAGGAACATGAAAGGAGCATCGCATCTTGTGAAAGTCCGGAGTGAGAGAAAGAATTGCACGAAAGATGGGGACGGACCGTCTGAAGTCTTGACTTTTGTGCCAGGAGTTAGCGAAAGTACTGAAAGCGTCTTGAAAAAGCAGGGCATTAAATGTTTTTACCGGCAGCCAGCAAACCTCAAAAAGTTGTTGCAGAAGAGAAAGAAGTGTGACACAGAAGCTATGCGTGCTCCCCCGCCTTCCAACCTCTCTCTTCCGGTCCCCACTCCTCCTGTCCACCGCTACCATACTCGGAGTAAAATGAAACGAAGCGACCAGCTTGAACCGAGCCTTCCCCCCACCCCTCTCACCCCTGTTGATGAGACCGTGAGTATTTCACCCGGATACTTGCTGACGCCTAGACACCTTGCCAACCAAAGAGGATTAGTATACCGTGTGCCTTGCCAGAAGTATGAATCTGTCTACATCGGAAAAACCAGGAGAACCCTTCTTCAATGCATCAAGGAGCACGAAACTGCAACCATTAAGGGAGATCGTCAGAATGGAATCGCTCAACACCATCTGAGAATGCAACACCCCATTGCCTGGGACAAGGTTTCGATCCTGATGAATTCCAACACGCACAATGATGCACATCTGAGGGCCTCGGAATTTTTGGTGGTTAAACGATTCACAACACTTCAACACCCTTTAATGAACATCACAGGGTCGACATTTGATGGCATTGACAGATTGGTGGCACCTACGCTGGCTGCCAAGCTTGACGCTAAGTGGGGTTTCCGGATGGAAGATAAAGATCAGTGACGCAACCATACATGCGCGTGCCTTTAAATTTCTGGAATTTACGAACTGTCATTATGTAGTTTTCGGACGTTTTTTGTTTTGTTGTGATACTTCTGAAAAAGTTGAACAGGTGGTGAACTTCACCGAAAATTCATGCGAACTTTGTGGTGTTTCTGCGTGGTGGTCGTGTGTGTTTTTCCCTAGTTATGTTTTTTTATGCTTTATTATTTTTTTGTTTCATTAAATTTATTGTATTGGTTTGTTTTCTTCCATTTTTCATTTAATACAAACGAGTGCTGGGCTCCACGTGCAGTGCTCCAGCACTCCTCGTGGATCCCAGCACTCCGTCGTTGATCCCAGCCCTCGTTCATTGTTGCGATCCCGTCGTCTGTATTGTTATAAGAGGACTGAGAGCTTCAAAACGGGTGAAAAGACGAGGACCGGCCCTCCACCGTTCCTTCCTTTCCTATCCCCTCTAACCTCCGAAGGTCTGTAGATAAGTAGGGTCCCACTTCAAGGTGCTGCCCGCGGGCCACGCTGTTTGTAGCTGCGATCCAGTCTTGGGATCGCCATCTTATACAAAGGATTGAAAAACTAAGTCTCATTGCCACAAATACTCTGGTTTATTACTCACTCGATAATCATAATTTACTGGATTGTCCAGAGCATCTGTGGCATTCTAGTGCTAGTCAACTGCGGTTATCATGGTTGTTCCCCGTTACTATGGAGGGAGCCTGTTCGAACGCAGAAAACAAACTATGCTCCACTGACAATCATACTACTGCGGGTCGACACGGTGTGGGCAAGGGCTACTGGGAACGCACGTATGGGGAAGTGGGCAAGGCCAGCTTGGAAAACAACAAAGCCAACACAATATTGTTTTCCAAATAGATCCAGTTAACAAGATGTCAAAAAATTGTGTTTACAAAATAAATAACATGAAAAAAAAAGCCTGCATGAACTGTCCCACTATATACATCGGAGAAACTATTGTTTAATAAACTTGTTTATTTGAATTAGGTTTTCGCCAAGATAAAAATAGTGCTTCACAGTTCGATACCACCTGCGCCTTGGTTAGTTATTTTACAGAACGGCCACAAACTAATTCAGTAAGTTACAGAAGTTCGAAGCACCAAAATAAAGACGCACAAGCTAGGGGTGGCACGATAATCGATAATTCGATTAAAAATGGTTTGCCGATTATCGTATCGCACTTTTTCTGACTTATCGAATTATTGTGCAAACCCCAAAGCTAAAATTGGGATATCTCGGAAACCGTATATAGCAAGAAACAAGTAGTTTGCGGCTTTGCATGCGGAGTTACAAGGGTTCTCCAACCAAGTATGCAATACTGTTGCTAACCAACCACTTTAGGTGATTGGAGAGTTAGTTTAATGCAAACAATATTTATGCACCAAGTAGCAACACTACTGCTAATTTGTTTCTACATGATAAGGAAGTAATGGCCAAAGGCAAATGTCTTTTCATGTCTACTGGCCAAATGGCGCGTGCCACACAATTCACATTCGTGAAGGTTGGACTGTAGGCTTCAGCCAAGGTTTTTTTTTTCAATTAACAAAAATTAAAATGGTTATTCCAGTCTCAAAACTTGTTTTATCTAGATATTATCGATTACCGCAATAATTTTAAAAATTTTATCGGGATTAAAAAAATGTTGTATCGTGACATCCCAAGCACAAGCTCACAACAAGAGGGAAATCGGCCCATAAATTCTCTACAAAATGGTGTCGCAGTACAATGGTGTCGCATGGGTGTTGCATGGGTGTCGCATGATGTCTCTACAAAATGGTGTCGCATGGGTGCTGACTACAGAATAGACTGGAAGAATACTAGACCCTGATTGTGCCAAATTTGAAGAGAGATCTGCATTTGAGAGGCTTAGAATCCTTGGCTATACAGGCACATAAGAGAGAAGAGAACGGCCAGGCACCTTCCACACCTGCAATCCAATACCTTGAAAGTGCCGACCTCCACACCAGCCTTGCAACCGAATGGAAACTGCGAAGGCCACGGCCGCCGTGCGGTTCGAATGTAAATAAACGGACTGATGTGAGTCAAAGCAGCAGTAAAACCTCAAAATAGCTTATGTAGAAAACAGATGGGAGACGTATTTCATTCTCCTCCACACAAACAGTTGAAAATTTGGACCGATTTCCTTCTTGTTGTGAGCTTGTGCGTCTTTATTTTGGTGCTTCGATTTTCTGAACTCTCGCAGTACTGTATAATGTGTTTATGTATTTTCAACGTTACAGAAGTGTCATCTACACTGAAAAATTCCGTACACTTTGTCTAGCCTCACAACTAGCCTTCTGCACTTTATACACTTAAATAATACCAATAACCTCCAACAGGAGGCTAACAGCAATAGCCAAAACCCTTACACCCAACGACCGATTGCGGTGTCGCCATCCTCTTCCCCAGCTGAAATACTGGTAGTCGGCTGAAAAATTGCAAAGTACTGCAGAATTTTTTTTGCTGATATGCACTTATTTAGCTGAAAATTTAATCTAGGTTTGCAATTTATGGCACTCTGAAATCTTCTTGCACAGTTTTCATATAGTATACATTATGATTACTCCGTTAATTTCCTATTTTTTGTAGATTAAACTTTATGTCGATATGCCCTTATGAATCAGTTCTTATTTTTCTTAAGCATTCTACCTACGCAAAAAATGCTAAACATTTCTAAGGATTTACTTGCGCCTGAGTTAACACAGATCTGTCATGTTAAAAAGAACATTTTGCCGGCGCCCAGTCAGGCCGGCTAAAAATGGTTTCTTTTTGCCTAAAACATACTAACCTGATAATTTTAGCATTACATTCCTCGAATGTCATTGTTCCCCTGGAGGTTTTTTCCGGTGCTCGGACGCCTGCTTGCATGCCCCTACCGGGCATGCGCGTGGCAATCCTCCCTTATAAAAGCGACAGCGTGCACGCTATCGGCATTCATTTTACTCTCAATATGTCAGGCGGTGACTCGAGAGGGGAGGCAGGGCGGGAATTTAGGTTAGTATGTTTTAGGCAAAAAGAAACCATTTTTAGCCGGCCTGACTGGGCGCCGGCAAAATGTTCTTTCTTTATTGCCAAAACATACTAACCTGATAATTTTAGCATTATCAGTTGACCTTGTCACGTTTGGTGGCGGGCACCGCCCTGACGAGCGCCCCGGGATGCAAGCAGGCTGTCCCCCAAAAAGTTGTTGGAAACTTCGCACTTTGTTCAGAACAGTTGATGAACTTCGGAGTTTGTTCATTTGATCTCTTCACCGGTTGGCTTGCTTCCATTGTGAATGTTTTAGCTTCCATTGTGGGTGGCTTGCTTCTGCTTCGTTCTGAGTGCTTAAGGGGGATTGACTACTGTGCAGGTTGCAACAATAGGTCGCAGCCGGTGTAGTCCGATTACATTCGCTACCCTTGAGTCAGGTTGTGTGAGGTGGAGGTCGATGGATTCCCTCAAGATTATGAGTTTCAGCGGAGATTGCCGTGAATGTTATGAGTTACCATGGTCAATTAACTCTTGTGTGGTTCCATGCGGTAGAAAGCGGGTCAGAGAGGAGAGGGAGTTGTGCTAAAGAAGGACCCGGTTGGTGTTGTATGAATAGTCGTTAGTCATTTCCGCTCAATCGAGCGGAGAAGCAGAGTTGCGGTGATCTTCGAAAAGGTTGAAGAAAAACCTAGAGTATCTGTGTTCAGTTTCTGCCAAGTTGAAAGGGGCTCCTGCCCCCTGGTGACGAGTGGCGGCTGCGGCGGTCAGGATTTGCGGCTCGCTCATGCTGGTTGCGCTGGCCAGAGCGGGAGCAAGGGGAAACGGGCCGAAATGACAGTCGATTTCTCGGCTGAAAGTAGGAGTTAACTTTCGGACGGTGTCAAGCTGG